>LUGF01010802.1:348114-359594 GCA_001625245.1 Calycopis cecrops
GGTCCAATTCGGCTGCATGCAAGCATACAGCGTGGCACTACCTCTTACAAAATATAATATACCTAACGAATAGTATAATACCTAATATATGTAGGTATATAATGCAATTCTTAACACTACAGTCAGTAAGAGGTAGTGCCACACTGCGTGCTTGCATGCAGTCGGATTGGGCCGGCACGACCGGGGAGGTACCTCTCGCTTACACGAGACTGGCGTAAAGTGACAGCTGTGCTGTTGCGTTTCGTGCGGTGTGTAAGTAGCCGGTGGCCCATGGAGGTGGGAGGAGAAAGGAGGGCAGCGCATCTGTATAGCCTCTATGCGGATGTTTGTGGGCGTCGGTAGTCATGAAAATCGGCTGCTCGTTTGCCCTCCTATATCATAAAAAAAAAGTTGAATTGGATCGGCACGACCAGGGACCTCTTGCTTACACGATACTGATACAGGAAACACGGCAGTTGTGCTGTTGCGTTTCGTGTTATGTGTAAGTAGCCGGTGGCCCATGAAGGGGAGGAGAAAGTAGGGCAATGCCTCTATGCGGATGTATATGCATGCTCTTTTGATCATTTAATCTATAAAAAAAATTAACATAATGTAATTGCAGATGCACCCAAAATTAAAAACGATGATGAGATCAGAACAGTGAAAAGCACTCATCAGGTGGAGTTGTCTTGTGACGTGGACGCCGAGCCACCAGCCGACGTGCGCTGGTACATGTCGCAAGATGACGTCATCATGGAGTTCGATGACCGCCACACCACAGACAGTGATCACAGACACCAGTGAGATATAATCTTATTTATTATGAAGATACTGGTATATATTATTTAAATGTGTCGATAATAATTTGAAGTTTACTCAACACAGACCACGTGAAGTTAACGAAGTAAAATGCAAGAAAAAAAAATGTTGATAAACTGTTATTAGGAAATAGTGGATCTTCTTCTAATAACTGTCTAATTAGGTCTAGTGGAGCGATTGTTCAACCAAACAAATGTGTTGTGTTTTTTCAATTTCCAATAATAGTCCAACAATAGTAAGTTGCGGTATTACAACTTCGTGCTTCAGAGAGCATTTTAGGCCGTCGTGTCTGACCTGTGTACGTAACCTTTGACCTTCGGAGGAATATACAGATGCAGTTGTGTCTGCACTCACTTGTGCACAGTAATATGTCTTCTCATAGGTTTCTCTTTGAGTGTAAATTACAAAAAATACATAACCATAATCTTTCTTGTTGATTTCCATCGATACGTTTCACCAGTACGTTATGTGGGTGTTGGCTGCCTTTGGCGAGGCGACTGGACATAATATACCCTGATAATATGTAAAGAAGGAAAATAAAAACCGTGTAACCTTGTGTAATTCGTATTTGTGGTTTCAGTTTCATAGCTAATGCCAAAGATTCTGGAGTATACCATTGTGTTGCTGAAAACAGCGTTGGAAGCGCTGTTAGGACCGTTACCATTAATGTACTAGGTGAGTCAATGTATTTATTATTTTATTTCTGATTCTATGAATGTTAAAATAATAGAATATTATATTACACCCGCCTGTTTTGATACGACGTTTTAATTTCCATTCGTCTAAAAGATTGTGAAAGAAAAATGGCCCACAAACGATGATAATTCGATATTCATAACGCAGCACATGCTCGTAGTGCCTTGAAATTGTGCTACGAGTGTGCTTAGCTCCACTAGCCTGTGCTACGTAGTATGAGCACTGCGAAATTGTGCTACGAGTGCTCGTAGCTCCACTAGCCTGTGATAAATAGTATGAGCGCTGCAAAATTGTGCTACGAGTGCTCATTGCTCCACTAGCCTGTGCTAAGTAGTATGAGCGCTGCGAAATTGTGCTACGAGTGCTCGTAGCTCCACTAGCCTGTGCTAAGTAGTATGAGCGCTGCAAAATTGTGCTACGAGTGCTCATTGCTCCACTAGCCTGTGCTAAGTAGTATGAGCGCTGCGAAATTGTGCTACGAGTGCTCGTAGCTCCACTACCCTGTGCTAAATAGTATGAGCGCTGCGAAATTGTGCTACGAGTGCTCATAGCTCCACTAGCCTGTGCTAAGTAGTATAAGCGCTGCGAAATTGTGCTACGAGTGCTCGTAGCTCCACTAGCCTGTGCTAAGTAGTATGAGCGCTGCAAAATTGTGCTACGAGTGCTCGTAGCTCCACTAGCCTGTGCTAAGTAGTATGAGCGCTGCAAAATTGTGCTACGAGTGCTCGTAACTCCACTAGCCTGTGCTAAGTAGTATGAGCGCTGCGAAATTGTGCTACGAGTGCTCGTAGCTCCACTACCCTGTGCTAAGTAGTATGAGCGCTGCGAAATTGTTCTACGAGTGAGCGTTGAACCACATGTCATTGCTACTTAGCATGTTACAATCATAAATGTCTTGCTGAGTAAACAACTATTCTTACGTTACAGTAAAACCATACATCGAGCCAGTAAGGCCAAGAATTCGTCTGCGTACTGGAGACAGCATCACACTGCCATGCAATATATTAGAAGGAAACCCTCTTCCTACGACTAGGGTTGAGTTTACAGACTTGAATAAAATCACAACAGTTTTAATAAGGTAACTATAGATAAATAAAAAAAAATAAAAATAAACGCAAAAGGCAACAATCAAAGTCTTTCATGGTTATCAACGCCCATAAACATCCGCACAAGAATTGTGTGTGGCACACCTTTCCTCTGCCGGAAACTCACACATCGCACCAAACGTGACAGCCAGCCGTCAAATGGCGGAAGTATGATGTGAGCTTGAGGCAGTGTGGTTATAGATACATCCTCGGTAGTGCTTTGTGAATCTAAAGATGCAGCCATTTGGTGCATGTTCAGGAAGTGCCTTAGTAAAGCAAAGTCCATAAAGAATATTCCTAGGTGCTACTTGGAGTTCGTAAAAGATGATTAAGAGAGTTCAGATCCTTTATTAAATCTGTGATGAATTCACAATAAGTAATCATATATATGTTTACAGCGGTAATTCGACTGGGAAACTGGACCTTCCGTTACAAAACATCAGCAAAAGAAATGAAGGCACATATCAATGTGTAGCGGAAAACACTGCCGGCGTCGATACCGTAGCAGTTATCCTTAAAGTAGATTAACTAATAAAATTATACGGTATTTTGGTAATATATAGCTCATTGCAATAAAACAACATAACGGATTTTATCGCGGTTTATATAATTATTATATTACGGACCAGATCTTTAAAGTAGTAGGTAAAGTAGAGAAAAAGTAACGGAAGTCGCGAGAATTCGATAATAAGTACTACAGTAATGAAAATAAGGTTTAAATTTATATGACACTGAAAGTGCGCTCCGCTTCGCTGCGCTTCGCTTTTGGTGTGAATTGACCCTTATAAAATAATTGTACAAACCGCGATAAAATCCGTTAAAGTTGTTTCATTGTAGTGACTTTCGCGTAAACATAAGATCATTAATGTATAACTTAGATACGTAGATATTAAGTCTGAATGTACAAAATATAAGTAAAAAAAAATAAAATGGTGTACCATAAACTATTTTTTTAATATAGTATAAGCAACACGAACTCTCGGAGCCTTTCGATGAATATCGATTTTCATAAACCTTAGCATAATCGTAAAATAGTCGTGTTACTAGGTACCCTCTTCTCCTACCAAGACATTTTCTTCGAGTTGTATCGTATCCTCTGATGTATATATTATGTAGTTTCATCGTGTGAAATTCATCAAAAGCAGCAGAGAGAAGCAGTGTCGGTGGTAGTACTCCTGGTAAGTATCGCTCCCAAATACAAAGTCTCTCTTCAAACAATAAATTTCATACAATAAGTAAAAAAGTAATGTACCTACGCAGCTGAGGAAAAATTGATAAGTTTCTAGCTTTTTTCTCACTATGCTTCAAGACTTTCCTGGCAGCGCAGTGGGGCCTAAGGTGAACGCAGGTCGCAGACATCTTTTTTTTTTCGATAACGCAGGGCAATACCTTTACGTACGCTACCCAGGAGCACGGGTGGCTCAACCGGATACAGCGTTGCATTCGGCAATTGCGTTGCCTCTACCGACTAAACCACTGCGGGTACCTTCAGCCGCTATATTTTTTTTATAGTATAGGGCGGCAGACGAGTAGTCGGAGCCAACATGACTACCGATGCCCATAGATATCCACATATAAATGCAGATGCGCTGCCCTCCTTTCTCCTCCCCCCCTACATGAGCCACCGGAAACTCAAACACCGCACGAAACGCGACAGTATAATTGTCACTTCACGGCGATATCGTGTGAGCTAAAGGTTCAACCCCTGTCGTGCCGGACCAATTTGGCTGCAATGCAGCATGGCACTACCTCTTACATTCAATTCAAACATCAGGTTCCCATCCGGACTGCTGCTGCTGGTCCCAATGTTCCAACGGAGCACGTCTTGCCGGTCGTCGTAATCCACGCCGCCATCTACTAATTCAGAGGGACGGGTGGAAGATCTTCCAGCTGAGCTGCTCTTAGTCTGCTGCATCTCCCTCTAAGCCTGTCCGGTATCGGTAGCCCTGTTTGGCATAGCCTTAGGGATCATGGAGGCACGCAAGCCCCCTCCCCACCACGACAAGGTAGCAGGCACCTTGGGGTGAACGCAGACACCTTGGGCGAAGCTAATCAAACAGAGGAGGGTGCCCTTTTTCTATGAGAAGAGGAGGTAAGGGCAAGGACCTTTCTCGAACGGGACAAAATACGAGTAGGGGAACCTCACCCCATTGCACTATGGTCCTGGTCAAAGTCGCGCGGAGTCGCTATATATTATGCAAGGAGCTTATGGCCGAGACTTACGGTGTTGTTTGGGTATGGTCTTTGTCCAGCAGTGGATGTCGTATGAGTTATGGCTGCTGCTGCTGCTGATGATAATAATAGCAGAAAGGTTAATAAACATATAGTATGAAAATTATGTTTATTTCTTTTATATCTTACGTAATACATTCCAGTAAATCTTTATTTTTTTTCTCTTCGTCGTACGACTCGTCTTAAGAGCAAAATAAATAATAATCTCTTTTAGAGTGTTGCCTGTAGAGCTTTATGAAGACAAAGACTTTTGATAGTTGACAGTTGACACATGAAATTCATTTGAAATAGGAAAATATCGAGTGATGGATCATTTTTAATGTTTTCAACAATTGCCTGTTTTAAAACATTTCTTTTTTCACACTTAATGCAAGATATATAATTTCCAAGAAGTAAGAGCTAAATGATATTCTGAAGTAGCATTTAAAATTTTAGTATGAACTGTAATAGCTAAGGATGTCTTACTCAAAAATACCACCTCATATCTTACAAGAACTACCAGATATTACTGAGACTGTAAAATATCCCATTCGAAATGTTCAGCGTATTAAGGTTAGTATTAAATATATATTTCGTATTTTAATATTACCATAATTGGAGATTAAATACATACACACATTTCATTAATCCACATTTAATATTATTCCTATTCTTTGTAAATAGATGTGATATTAATGAAGATACGTATTGTATCTTCGTAATAATTTGGGACTTTGCCAAGTTTTGTAAAGCAAATTTATTTCTGATCTTGTTGATGTTGATTACATACTTTAATTCTTCTGTAAATTCAAAATTACATGTATCATTTTGTTCTTTATGTTTTGTTTTTAAGATGCTTACGACCTATTTCAAACAAAAGGCTTTTATATAAATGATTATACAAAGTACAAATAAAGCAGAATATTAGTGGTAGAGTGAAGGAAGGTGTTTTATTGTAATAATGTTATTTACTCAGGAATATATTTAGCTCTCAATTCTTGACTATAATAAATCATATTTTCCTGTAAAAAACTATCTAAAAGGCATACTTTTCACATAGCTTTGCTGTGTGTATCCATTTCTGTGGATAACCATCATGCATTGATACTCATTGACTCCTACATTAAAATAGCTTGATAAAGTAAATATATATTCCTAAATGTAAATATACTTTCATAAACATCAGCTAATTATACATTTATATTACAGTATACTTGTTTTGATGTGTCAAGAACGTTGATTGCGTTTGGGGCTACTAGTGGTGGTATTTATGTTTTCAACAGATGGCCATGTGAATTTGTACAGCTAATACCAAACAAGGTTAGTACTAGCCTATTAATTATTGATTATACCAACTCAAAATCCTAGATTTGCCCCTAATTTGATATACCTCTTCTATCTTCTTAGATTCTTAGTCGTAAACACTAAATAAAATACCTAAATACGCTAACAAATACTATAATGAAAGATTAATGCTTAAAATTATTTAACATAAATTAATTATTTATATTTTTTTTAACCTAATGCAATATAATTACCTACTGAGTACTGTAGTAAAAGCTATATCAACACATTTTTAACATAATATCTTTTTACAACAATTTTGTTAAAAGCAATAGTAGTTTTTTAAATGGAGTGAGAAATCATGTGAGTTTCCACCAAACATGACTTTGTTACTAGCTCTTGCTTCCCCTGCTGTGCTGTTTTATGTACAGGACTAATTTTAGTTTGCATTTGCAGGATGGCCCCATTACCCGTTTGGCCATCTCTATTGACGAGAAACATATTGGATTTGCAAATGGCAAAGGAATTGTGACAGTAACAGGATGTGATCAATTAGTTAGTGGAGGGTACTCGTCAACTAGTTCCAAGGATCACTGTGGAAATGAAGTTACTGCCATGATATGGAGTAGGAGCATGCTGTTTAGTGGTGATGATATTGGCAAACTCTCTGTATTGCAATTGCAGAGTTTCATTGTAAGAACAACTTTTTATATAAATTGATTCCCTTTAAAGATACCCACACAGACAGGCTGTGCAGGCTGCATGCAAAGCCTTTAGTTGCATTCTTTCATTCTTCATTTTTTTTACCTTCTGGCTTTACACTATCCACATGAAACGGGGCAGTCAGTGCCAATCCCAATGGATTCTTACATGCACATTCATAGAATGAACATGCACAAACTTTTTCACACCTTGAATGTGTGGACTGTGTGCTCACCACTTGTTATAGGCAGGAAAGTCTCTTAAAAAAAAATTAACTACCATGTGTTATGAACAGCTCAAGAGATGTAGAATTGTAAGTGTAAAGTGAAAAGCAGAATATGACAAATTAATTGACACCTAATACCTCATGGAAGTGGGAGGAGGAAGGACGGTAACACATCTGCTTATCTCTATGCAGATGTCTATGGGCGCAGGCGCGGATCCACCGTTATTGGCAAGGTGGGCATGCCCACAACCCTAATTCGACATATGACGACATACTGTTAGTAGTCACGGCTCATTACGAATTATCAACCCGTTAGTCGATACTTTACCCTACAATATTGTATATTCGAGATTCCGACTGCAGCGCCATCTGGCGGCATTCGCAAATTCATACTATCATCATCTACTCTTGTACCTACTCTGTCTATTTTTGGGTGCCTTGCCCACAACCTTTTTTGGAGGCTGAATCCGCGCCTGTATGGGCGTCAGTAGTCATAAAAATGGACTCAACTACTCGTTTGCCCCCTATACGATAAAAAAAGCACGGGTTGCACTCAGTTCTTTACTTTCATAATGAACCAGAATCCTGAAGAATAATTGTTAATCCCTGATACATGGCATACTTACTTGTTTAGTAAGAATACTATTTTACTTTAATACCTAATGATGTGTTCTAATTTAACCAATTTTTATTACAGGCAAAAACAATGTTTCAAAGTTCTTCTCAAGTTATAATGAGCTTAGACTCTAGAATATGCCAACTAGATTCTAGAGAAGGTATGTTGCTTGTGTCAACTTTAACGCGATGCTACATTTGTAATATTATTCAAGAGCAGTACAGACAGATAGGTCAGAAATTAAGAGATGGTGAATTTGGTGCCTGTTTTGCTAATAAAGAACAATTTGAAGTCAATGGTGCTATCCATGATAGTGTGAAAGAGATTACTGAAGTAAAAAAGTATGACAAAATTGAAGATGACATGGGTTTTATTGTCAGTGAAGAATTTAACAATACTGTTGTATTTTGTGCAAGACCATCGTCTAGGCTCTGGGAAGCAACTGTTGATGGAATGGTTAGAAGAACACATCAGTTCAAACAGGTGTTATCCAAAAATGCTATGAATATTATAACAGTTGATTCATATTTCAATGAGAATATATGCTTGGAATATTCTAGTGCAATGGATGAAGGGCAATCAGTAAATTTTACAAAAATATTTTCTATAAACGATGTTATCTTTGCTTTTAATAAAAATGCGCTATATTTTCTTAATGTGCAAGATGTTGATGGTACAATATGGTTTGATCAATATAAAGATATTGTTGACTGCAAGATATTGCATGATGTGTTGTATATATGGCTTTCGAATGGAACATTAGTCAATCTTAGATTTATGAGCATAGACAAGTTTCTTATTAAGTGCTATTTGGATGAAAAATTTGCATTGTGTGCTGATATGTGTGCCTTGTATAAAGATTATTTAATGTCGCATAATCTATCACCAAAACTGCACATTCTAGTGGGTTTAAAAGAAAAAGTACAAAACAATGGAACATTGCAAAATCTAGAATGTGTTTTAGACAAATTTCATTGTTTAAAGTCCAATGATGGCATTCAATTGAAGTCGGGCATCTATGTTGTAGAAAACTCATACAATAGTCAACTATTGTTAGATGAGGATATTGAAATTAAAAACAATGGTGAGAATGTTTTCACATTGGCACCCGATACTCTGCAGGCTTTAAAAGGCTTACAAGTTACAGTATCAGGCAAATTAAACTCAAGTAAACAACGGTTAAAAGAGAAATGGGAAGACTTTGAGGAGAAAATGAAACAGCTGAGTACCGACAAAAGCGACACATTACATATCAGTGCACAAAAAGATGATGTTACACCTAAATGGATAGCCAGAGATGAATACACTAATGAAGACCATACTCAAAATCTAGATAATGATATTATATTTAAGGAAACTAGTCAAAATACCTTAGAATTAGAAAATAATGTAGATATGGAAAACGAAAAAATTTGCAAAATGCTCTATCAATATTCTAGGTTAAGTTTAGTTAATAAGGAAGATATATCGAATTTAAGTTTAATTATAGAAAGCCACACCTGTGATATTAATAGAATCTATGATCTTATGCTATCGTTAGAGAAATATTGCATATCTATAGGAGTTATGGATGAAGTGAAGTTTATACCAAACAATATATTCCTAACATACTTGAACAATTGCTCACGTAAATGTGAATATTTAGATGTTATTATAAAAGATGAGATACTGTACAAATACTTTGTAGATTCCTGTATAGCGGTTAACATAAAGAATCAAATGTCATTGAACATTGGTTGCGAATGTGGCTTTCCCTTGCCTTATGTCAGAACAAGTCAGATGCCAGTATTCTCTGATCTGATCGATGAGTTTATTGAAATGCAATGGTCAAGTCAGACCAAGGAGCAGTGTTATGAAGTCTGCAAGAGAATGCCCCATCTGTGGAGAAAAATACTTTACTTACGCAGAAACGAGGATCTTTTAAATGTTTTGAGGGTCCTCCTACAAATGCTAGATGAGAATCTATTGCATTCGTTTCTCCCACAGTTCACAATAGAGACATGGGAACGTGCAATACAACTTTATGCAACGTTATATGCGAACATGTGCTTGAATTGCAATAAGAAGTTTGATCATATATCAGTAAAAGATATGCTCAGTTGGGACATGTTAGGTTCCTTGGTTATAAAATCTATTGGAGGAAGGAAGGCAATAAATGTGATGGAAAAACATGCAAACTTAATAGAAAAGGGAGCGTTGAGTATGAAGTTCTACCATTCATGTCTATTGGTGACATTGTACGAGAAGTTTGATGTTATCATTGCAGTGCCGTTGGTCAACTGTTTGTACTGCTCATATGAGTTTAAAGAGTCGAGGATAGAGGTGTGTATTATTTTACTATTACAATGTATTAAAATTAATTATAAACATGTACTAATAGTTCGATTTCCTAAACAACAAGTTCAAGAATTTATAGATACGTCTACTGATTACGTTCAGCAGTGGGCGAAAAATAAATCTATGATGATGATACGCTTATGAGATGGAACGAGTGGAAACGGCGATCGCATTAGTATTTGTTTCATTCGTTTAGTATTGTAGTGAGAATAAAACGTTACGCGTTGACTTGACGATCAGGCTGGCGCAGGGAAACGGGGCTCGGATAAGTGGAACATGTTACGTCACTGGCCGCGAGTTCAAATCCCGCCTTGGTCATAGACGTTTACCTATGTAGTATATGTGTTTCTATAACAAAAATCTTAAATTTATAAAACATATTAAATATATGCCGTTGTCTAGTACCCGTAACACAAGTCCTTACGGTACTTAGTACGGGCTAGGCTAACGTGGTGTGTAAAGTTCACAAATGTTTATATTTATTTATATTAACATAAAATTATCGTCTTCAAGAATTTCGCGTATTGGTTGTTAAAATGATACAACAAGTTCGCAGTATGAAGCAAAACTGATTTATTATTTTGATACCCTCTTTAAGAAATTATAAATGTCAATCAACACATACAACAAATACACAACATATCTTTCCCCCATACATATAAAAGGAAAGTAAACAAAATTAGAAATCAGCTGAATTGGGTATGCCAATAATTTCTGGCCATAACTCCGGTGGTGGTATTTCAATCGGTATGTCGGGTGATGTTGGTTCAGATTTGTTACCATTTGCCCTGCCATTATCGGATTCTGGCTCGGGTTCTAGATCTACAGCTGTACTAGTAACTATACGCTCTATGATCTGATCCGCGTGTCTTCGATGTAGCTCTCCATCTTCCGTTCTCACCTTATATGAGCTGGGTCCTTCCACTCTCTCTATTGTAGCTCTCTGCCATTTTTCCCCTGGCCCGTACATGCGTACAAGGACCGGTTGTGATGCTATAAACGTTCTCCCCGGTGTCCTCTGAGCTGCTGCTTCAATCCGTTGTTCGGCGCGGGACGGTGCCGAGTCGGGATGGAGCGTGGAAATAGCTGTCCTGTACCGCCGACCGTTCAACAGTTCAGCAGGCGTTTTTTTAGTTACACTGTTAGGGACTGTACGAAGATAATATAGCGTTTTACTCAGCTTCTCACTCCATGGCATTCCGGAACTAGTCAATTTCTTTAGCTTCATCTTAAAAGTTTGTATTGCGCGTTCTATTTGACCGTTCGTGGCCGGGTGATACGGCGGAGAGTACAAATGTCTGATACTATTCTTAGTTAAGAATGAATTGAAATCTTCCGAGCTGAAAGCTCGGCCATTATCCGATACCAAAACATCCGGCAATCCCTGAGCAGCAAAAATTTTCCTCATCACTGTTATAACTGACGCAGTACTCATCGAAGTTACCATCTCAGCTTCGAACCATTTGCTGTAACTGTCGATCAAAACAAGAAACGTTTTATCTTGAAATGGCCCCGCAAAATCAAT
>LUGF01010802.1:365708-378315 GCA_001625245.1 Calycopis cecrops
ATTTTTATCTAATTAATGGATTTTTAAATAAGCTTTTTTATTTTATTTGTATATTTTTAATAATGGAGTATATAATGGAGTTAATAATGGAATCTTATATAAACATGTTCAATGTTATATACAAATATATATAAATATGTTAAATGAAAAAATCTCTAGATCAAACCTTATTTGCGAATATGAAATATATAAGTAAGGAAATAAAAATATGTAAAATATTTTTATCATTTTATGTGCCATTTAAAAAAAAAGGAATAATTTTGTAATATTTATTTATTTATTTTCTGTAAACTTAAATATTTAAGCTAATTTTTAGTAATAAATGTAATAAACTTGTTCTAGTGATTTGTGAGATGTGTTGAGTCAAAATATTAATTTATTTAGAAAAATGTTGAGGTAATCAAAACTAGAACAATCTGAGATAGTGTTTATTTCTAATCGGAAATTATTCTGAATAAAGTGAGTTTGCTAATACTATATGTAGGACTAGGGTACTTTATCAGTCTTTGTAGACGATAGACTGTGACTCAAATTCGTAGAGAACTAGAACTTTTAATTTCAATTATCATAATAAAATAATTGTAATTAAATTTTATTTAGGAATGAAATTAGTTTCTTAACAATTTATTGTCTTGTTTTATCATTGTTATTTTCTTGTATTAGGTACATAATTTTATTGATATATTTTCCTTTTACCTTGATAAATAAACTAACCTTATTTTTCTTATTGGAATATTTTGAATTCTCGAATGATTTCTAACAAGTAGACTCGAGTGTGATTGAACTAATTGCTTTATTAAGAGACCAATAGAGTGCGCCGCTTATGTTATGTGCGCATGTAATTGTATATAGTGTGCTTTAAATGTACTGTGCTACTTGTTGCCTTGTTGTATATTTAGTAACCTTCATGTGTAGACCTAAGAATGTATAGATGCTGGCTCTTGCCTTTTTTAACACCTATTTTTAAAAAGCCAGAGTTACAAAAATAAAAAAGCAAACTGCGTCCTGGCACTTTTTGGCGTCTTATTTTGCAAACAATTAACCAATTATTAGTATAATTTTATTCGACTATTATAATATAAATGTAATAAATAGCTAAAACATTCACTTGTACAATATGAAGTCTCTTAAAAAATAACCCGGTCGCACAATAATAAACGGGATCAGGTGATAGGCGCGGCGATAACCGGCGGTGAGAGAGAAAGTCGCGAGAAAGAGATAGATGAATTATTTTATCATACGATACTTTGCGGCAATCTAGACGTGATGTCACATTAGGTGGCGACGCGTCGCCACGCCAGACGACTAAATCACCCGTCACTATTGTTTCACATAAAAATATGGTAGAAATTAGGAATGCTATTTTTTTATATGGGTGACAAGTTAGGAAAAGTGTGCTCCCGAAAGCAGCACCACTAATAAATGCAGTAAGTAATATAATACTAGCTTATTACCAACTAGCTTCCGCCCGCAGCTTTGCCCGCATGAATTTCGGGCTTCAAAAATGGAGTTATTATACATGTAAACCTTCCTCTAGAATCACTCTATCTATTTTAAAAACCCCCATCAAATCTGTTGCGTAATTTTAAAGATCTAAGCATACAGACATACAGACGGCGGAAAGCGACTTTGTTTTATACTATATAGTGATAAATAAGTTCTTATTTTAGAATGGCGCCGGCTGAGTAGAATGTAATCAAAATCTGTGCAACAGTGGCACCGAAAATTTAATGCTTTTATTCTTACGACACTTTATATACCTAAGTAAGCAAGCAACGATCAACCAAATGTATACACTGCTGTACTTAATTGTAAATACTTGTGTAGTATTTTTGTAACGAACTAATAGTCGTATATAAAATATATAGTACAATTATTATCATGTATTGGAGTAAATATGATATTTTGAATAACACTTTTAATGATTACCCCTTTGTTATGTAATATATCTAATGTATCTAATACTAAATGTCATCTACCTTGTAAGAGATGGTGTTAAAACTTTGCCGCTATTACCGGTTTAGCACCTAATTGTTGTTCAAAGAAGATATTGACTACTAGTACTAGTAGTATCTACCTATTTACCTAAGTATCCGATTGCTGTGATTAGGTAGAAAATGAAGGTGGGGACAATAATTAATTATTAATTCCATGTATGTGTTTTTATAGTATAGGGGGCAAACAAACAGTCGGGGACATTTTCATGACTACCAACGCCTATAGACATCCGCATACATCCGTGGCAACGCGTCTGTATAATTCTTTCTTCCCCTTGTCATCCATGGGCCACAGGATACTTGCACACCGAATTAAACGCGACAACGCAGCTGTCACTTTGAGCCGGTAACGTAATTAGCACCAAGTAGGTCCTCCCCGGTCGTGTCAACCTAATTCACTCTTACTAAAAATGTGAAAATATCATTTCATATCCAGTGATATAGTTCTAAAATAAAACACAAAAAATATTTTATATATACTTTTTATTAAACTTTTGGGTTTTGGCACAATTTCAGAATGATGTGTCCTGGTTTATTATACCTACTAGGTAATAAAACCTAAGTCTACGTTTTCATTATATGCACTGAGTTTAAACTTTAACAAATGAATCTCATTTTACTAAAAAAAAAGCAATAAAAATAACAACATATAGTTTTAGTAAGTACAAAATAATTCAAATCTACAAAGTAACAATTTGAACGAAACTGCTAATAAAAATGGCGGATGGGATAGAATAGACAAAAGACAAATGTGGCAAGCGATAAAAGAAATCGACCGAGATCTGTGCAATAAGAATTAAGTGTTTACGATTAAATAACCACAATTACTAACGTCCACAAAATATAGTTAAGTATTTACAATCGGGATCAACATAAAAAATAAATAATTTAACTTCACTGCTCTAAACTCTTACACATTTACTAAGTATACACGCTACATAATAGATTAAGTCACGTACACAATAATTTATTTATATGCATAAGTATCTCCCTACAGCTATTTATTCACGAGTACATAAAATTACTGGCATACAATATCTAACGAGCGCGCACCGTAATAGAAATAGAGTTGCCTTATCGACCATAGACTATAGACACTATTTTAGATTTGTAATGAGGAAGATAAAATTGTTGAGATTAAAAAGATTAAAGGACCTAAAATAAAAATGTTTAGAAATAATAGAAAAGCCAAATCATATAATAAATGATAGACTAAAGTCTAAATTAAAAAGTTCGTATTAACATTATACGCTAAACTTTTATACATGCTGTAATTTTCGCATTATAAAAAAAAAACAAAAAAAACAATGAATTTTATAATTGATATTTCGATCATCATTACTGTTCCCTATTCTTTTTACTGACATAAATAAACTGAATGTTCTTCTTAAGAATGAACAGTAAATATATTGTATCTACATTAGCTACATGCTAAAGGTGCGCACTCGTAATCAGTTCGTAATAGAAAACAAAAAATACAGATAAAAAATAAATAACAAAAAATGGCAATTAACGACATCCACTAACCAAATGTTACACTATACTATACAAGTTACCTACT
Source organism: Calycopis cecrops (assembly GCA_001625245.1). Classification (NCBI taxonomy): domain Eukaryota; kingdom Metazoa; phylum Arthropoda; class Insecta; order Lepidoptera; family Lycaenidae; genus Calycopis; species Calycopis cecrops. The sequence continues at coordinate 369,267 of LUGF01010802.1, forward strand.
ACTTATGCTATGAGATATAAACTCCTACACAGTACCTACTAACAAATTGCACGTTCTGATAAAGCGATTATGCGATTTTATATTAAAGGCTCATTATGACCCTACTATTATTCTTTGCGCCAAATTGACATAAAATTGACCACAAACAGTGTTCAATAGATTCCAAAGACTACAGTAGATAATATTAACAGTGTACTTATTTACTTATATATTAGTGTATTATGCGTCTTCTAATGAGTATTATTTATTAAGCACTCTATCAATGGATATTGTGTGTTTAGAACACGTTTAATTTTCAAGCGTTCAGCTTAATTTTTTGGTTTGTTACATTAAACACCCTAGCCTAATCTAATTTACAGATGGCCACACAGTGTACTATATCCAGAGGCTACTTAACTTCTAGTTTCTACTTAGGATGTAACCAATAGCCATACAGATAAAGATAGATATATCTACAAAGGTTCTCTTGCAATTATTTACATTGTTGAATAAATTTAAAGAATTAACTTAATATATACATTTTTTCCTCTAATTTTCTAATAATGTCAGTTTAATACATGGGCATTACGCCTTCTACTTAATATTACCAATAAACGATAAATCGATATTTAATTTACAAGACTCGATCTTAATTCACTAATGGAATAATCTCATATTAAGATATTCTTATACACGAGAGATCCGAAACTGGCATTCAAAAACATTAGCCTTTATGATAATCTCCCTCAACCATACAGTTCTCAAATAATCGAGAAGCTTCTATACGCCGATGGCGCCATCAGCAATGGGTCTCGAAATATCCACGATCACTGGGAAGTCTCACTTACGTTCGTAACAACTGTGGGCGAAACGTAAGTCGTATTTCTAGAAGTTTCTGGAAATTACCAAGGGTGAGAGGGAGGCATCGGGAGGGGCGCGGCGTGCGGGTAGGGCCAGCCGCGCGCCGACCCTCAATCCTCCTCGCCCGGGGAGAGCGGGGGGGAGAACGCTGGCATGTAGCTCCCCCCGTTGGGAGGGGGGGAGGAGTTGGAGGGGCCCGGGCTGGCGAGGGAGGGGAGGAAGCCGAGCTCGCTGCCGCCGTCCCGGCACCACAGCTGCCGCATCTCCTGTCTGCGCGTGCGCATGAGGTTCTTGTACTCTGATATTCTCATCTTCTTGCCGTCTACTATGCACGTTCGTTTCGGTCTCGGTCGGTACCTGGAAGCGCATGTCACACGTTTAACATAATTTCCCATAAAATGAAATACATTCTGTCCTTGATGAGTTAGCACTGTAGTCGGCCTCTTATTTTTATAGCATAAAGAAAAAAAAATAGTCGGAGCCTTTGGATGTCTACAGACGTCCATAGACATCGGCATAAATGCATAATAGTTATGCTCTTTTCACTTCTCCCCTATTTAATGAGTTATCAGAAATTGAACACGACAACTGTCAGTTTGCAGAGGAATAATGTGAGTTATTTCCCGGTTCTGCCAACCCTACGTTGGGTTACTGATGAAATTCTGCTTCCAACCCTCAAAACAAACTCAAAAATGTTGAAAAATTACTTATGGCTGTCTACTGCTCATGAACATGTAATAATACAAATATATACCTGTAATCAGGGTGCTTCTCCATATGCAGTTTGGAGAGTCTAGATTGTTCTTCATAGTATGGTTGTTTCTCAGCGTTGGACATGGACTTCCACCGGGCGCCGAGGATCTTGGATATGTTGGAGTTGTGCATGTCGGGGCAGGCCTTCAGTATCTTGCGGCGCTCGTCCTTCGCCCACACCATGAACGCGTTCATGGGTCTCTTGATGTGCGGCTTGCCGGCCTCGTCTCGCTTCGGTTGACGGATCAGCTTCGCTTTCTCAGGGTCCTCGGATGGCGATTGACCCCAAGATGGCGCTGGAAATGGAAATAAATTGTATTAATAGTGATACCTGGTGCTTTACTCTGTAAGACCGGTGAATGAATTAGATTAATCATAACTGGTATTGAAGTGTCCTTAGTGTTAAATATAGTAATAACTTTTAACTTAAATAGCTTTTTTTTTATAGCATAGGAGGCAAACGAGCAGTTAGGTCACCTGATGTAAAGTGAACACCAACGCCCACAGACATCCGTAACACCAGAGGTCTAACAGATAACAACTTTCAAATAATGTTAAGCGTTATACGTGCTTGTACATCTGTGGATCTCTGTCAAGTGACTTGAGGTTTTTGATACCATTTCATCATCATCATCATCAGCCTATTGCAGTCCACTGTTGGACGGCGGCCTCTCCCATAGCACACCACTGGCCTCGATCTTCGGCTATTCGGATGATACCATTTATAAGATTAAAAATGTGATGATGAAAAGCTTTATAGTTTACACTTTACTGCTTATGGAAACAAATTCGAGGAATAAAATTGTGTGAAACATGATCGAGTAATTAAGCGAAACACTGCACTGCGCTTAAGTGCCTCCCGCACTTTTTAGTTCAGAATCATGTACAAACATATAAACTCAGACTCTGAGAGGTGACATACCTCTAAATATAACAATAGACAAAATTTTGTCACAATAGTTCGTGAGTATTTTCATAATTTACTACACGCATAAATAAAGTTTCCGAGAACGAAAATGTTTGAGTGCATTTAAAATAATTCAATATTCCGAGTATCACAGATCATCGCACCATCTTAGACATCCACTAAACCCTTGAATGTGGATTTGTAGTAAATTCTTTTGTTTCTCACTAATCTTATAACACATTTTGGGTCTTATACCGGAGTGCGAAGATTTATATTCCCTGATACATTGTCCGGTGTTGCGTAACAGTTAGAGCCGGGCCACACGGTGCGGCGCCGCACCGCACTGTCGACCACAAGAGCTGTGCGACGTCGCAATGTCCGCTGCAGCACCGCAACAGGGTTGGCCACGTAATTATATAGAATCAACGAGCGTGCACTCATCTCTATGCCGTACTAATTGAGTGCGAAGCGGCTGCATCACCGCACTGCTTGCACCCCTATCCGCCTCACGCCATCTCCAGTGCGGCGTCGCACCCGCCGTGTGGCATATCATACTATAATATTAATATGTAGGAAAAACGTTGCGGCACAGCTCAGTCGCGCTACGTGAGCTGCGCCGCACCGTGTGGCCTAGCCCTTATAGGTAAGAACTCAATCGAAAGCGCCGGTAAGCCGTCCATAAATTACGCGCAGCAGTAGAGAGGTGTCGTAAAACAATCGTTAAACAAAGATTAAGAATAAAACTATTCCGGAACAGTATAACAGATTGGGCGGGATTACGGCGTGTCGAAATTTTATTTCATGTTTGAAAGAAGTTTTAATTCAGGTGTCTTTCAGCCGGATTAACGAGACTATAAGTCTTTTATAATTTTAGATTTTTATAAATACGGACGGATTTTGGTGCTTTTTTTTTGTCTAGAATCACAAGTGGTGTGCGTGGTGTGTGTCAATCAATGTAGGTATTATTCATATTATGTATATATAGAAAATATTTAAGAATAAAAACCTCGTCTCATCTTATCTTTTTTCTTCAAGTACATATTTATTATCTTCTATCATTATTAGTATCAACAATGGAAGGCCAGTGAAGACTGCCGACGTCATAGACATGTGCATAATAGTTAATCAAACGTGTTGCCTTTCCCTATCCAATAGACCACAGGCAACTCACAAATGACACGAGACTCGGCAACGTCTATCACACGGCGGTGCCGTAAGAGAAGGTAACTACATCCTTGGAAATACAGATCCCATTGAACTGCGATACAGTACCTATGTCACCTCTTACATAAAAGGCGTCATAAAAGATAAAACGTCAGCAAAGTACAGTCGCGCACAAAGATGATAAACGCCACCCTTACAACATGTAGGTCACGACATCGCCGCCCGACGGATTCGCCACCAAGTGTCCACACAATTAACACGTTCACTGCGTATCAGGCCCATTTAGGCCTGACGCGGTATTTCAGCTGGTGCGGACGAAGAAAACTGTGTCACTCTCGCTTGTGCGTAACGATTATCTCAGGTGTTTGTAAAAATTCGACTGAGTCAAATATATATTTCAACTTGCGGTCTAAATTGTAGGTGTTCCCCATCAAAACATAACGGCAGGCTTTTATCGACCTACCACGCACTGACGGTGAAAAACATCCGCTGAGTGCGGCGTCGGGCCTATTTCGGCCCCCCCTCCCAACAGGCATTTAGCGACCCGATACCGCACAGAGCGCGCGCCCCGCCATTTAGTGTTGTGCAATCTAACTGATCTGACGTAGCATTCGATACAATCGCGTTAGAAAAAAATATAAATGATGGCAAGCAGCAAAAGAAAAATACAAATTTTGGAAAATAGAGTAATTCGCCCTGCAGTTATTGACAGTAACAGTGACAGCAGTGAAGAAATATTTCCCACTAAGAAAAATAAAAAGAATTTGAAAAGAAATGTGCACGGAAAACGAAGCACAAGCGGTAAGTTTTGTTTACTACTTACACATATCAACACAATCTTGTAAGGGAGGGCCAATTTTTTTTTTCATATTTCGATCTATGTTCTTTGGGGAAAGTTGTTCAGTTTCGCGAGTTCTGTGGTAAAACTAATAAATTGTTAAAAAATGGTAAAAATCATTTCAGAAAATCAAGTAATACCTAAGGAAAATGACCATGTCCTTGAGATGAGCGCTATACGAAGAAATTGTGCAGGGTGCTATGACAGATTGCGGAAAACCTATAATCGTACCGAAGCAAAAAAAAAAGTGAAGAAAATAAAAAAATATTGTAGGAAATGCAATCAAAACCGTTGTGTAACCTGTTTTTAAGACAGGCATAAGTACCTAAATAAAAAAAATTTTTAGTTCTTTTACGATAATTCTGTTTTATTTTCGATATACCCTTATTTTCATCTATCACATCACTACTAAAAAAACTATCTAGTGCGGTTCAGGTCGATATCGGCCTGCCGCTTTTACTGCTTAATTTCTCATTTCCTGTTTCTCAGATCCCGGGGCGAATCAAATCTAAGGAAGTTGGGTTTTAGGCCATTCTAACAATATAAAAAAAAATGTATATATTATGTTTCCACAAAGATATAGCAATTTAATCTATCCTAGTGCTGGTGGGTCTAGAAAGACCTGCCACGCACTGGCGGAAATATCATTGGGGGCGCATTTTGGCCCGACGCCGCACCAGACGAAGAATTATGATTTTACTTGCCGCAGTGAACGTGTTAATAAGCCCAGCCGCACGGAAACATCCACCTCTCAAACATCGCATTCCTCGAATTAATTTGACACACTGTTAGATAATTTATAACATCCTACGCCGCTCGATCCGAGATACACAATTTGAGAACGTATTGCGTACTGGTGGACGAGAAATACACTAGATTAACGAGTGGATGCTGAAATATGCTGGATGCGTGATTAAATCACGTTTATTTGACACAAGTGCAGTGTTATACAATTCTGGATGAATCGGGAGGGACAGTCGCGCTGGAAATACACTCACAAAGTTTATTCAAGTAGCATTGGATCGTACTTGGATTATTTTTAGGTATTGAATTACTTTAGGGACATTTAATTATATTATAATGCCTATAGGATAACGTAAGGAAGTGTCATTCTCTATTGCAGCGGAATTAGGCCAACGCAACCGGGAGGTAACCTCTACTGTCGCCCACATGACACCGCCGTAAAGTGATAGCTAATCTGTCGCGTTTCGTGCGGTGCATGAGTAGTTGGCGGCTAGTCGAAGCAGAAAAAGTAACGATGGCGACACATCTGCATAGCGATCATGCGGGTGCTTGTGGTGGTAGTCTGCTTGTTTGACCCCCAAAACCATTAGAAAAATAAGTAAGTAGTACAGTGTAGTTACACTGTATTAAATCTAATAGTACACTGACTAGGTACATAGGAATCTTCACTAGTTTTTTGTGTGGTGATAATGAATAGGATTCATAAGAATTCAATTACAGGCGTATAATTAATAGTATTTCTTCTGCCGAATATAATGCGCCCTATAACCCTTATAGAATACTTCAAACATAAAATATTACTTGGAAGCAGTGTACGGCGCGACAGTACCGTGTTCAACAGTAGCGGAGAGCGGAAGCTCGCGTCTTGACCGCCATCTATTCCATATTTCTTGCGATTCTCTTGTTTTAAAGGAAACCGAACGACACTTGTTGTTTTGCTGCCATTTTGGCTTGGGATGCAGCCAACTATCCAAAGTGTATTACACTATTATTTTTATCCACCATAATTCACATTAAGCACCACATTTTTTTAACTTCAAATTCGCGTTATAAATTGGAGAAAATACAATGCCGTTTTGTTATCCAGGGAATAATAATCAGAGAGAAGATGCCCGTCTATCCGTGTGGTGAAGGCCAGAAGTAGAAAGCAGTAGAAATAAGTCAAGAGCTTTAAAATACCTTTTTTAAGATGACCAAAGAAGAGCCAACGAACTTTCACATATTAGCTGATAATTGAAAGTAAAAATCGTATACAATCATAATATAAATCAGGGAGATTTACCGAATGGTGATGTTTATCGAGCACAATAAATTTAAGTTGAGTTACGCATTCTTTATACTTTTACTCTTGCACCATGTGTTACGTTACTTACGTTACATAACATGTGTCTATACACATAGGCGAGTTTTGAAGTTAAATAGTTTCAATAAGCACTGTTACTGATTGAGAAAAGAACCTACAATTCGATAAGATTTGATATTCAATAATTCATGTCTCAAATTACTGATTGATAAGTGTGATAAGTTTCTGGGTTGCATTCAGGATAATGTTGATACTTTCTTTTCGTTACGATTTTTTATATTTCCCGTTTAGCAAATGAAATAAATTTTACTACAAATATACTTCCGCACCGCGGCAAATTATTTTAATACTCAGTAAGTTACCGCGTATCTAAGAATAGCTACTACTTTAATGTTAAAAACTTCCTTAAATATAAACGAATACGCATTACCGTTTTTATTTGTTATAGTACTACCGTAGTAAAAAATAAAACACTGTTGACCAAACTGTTGCCTAAAAAAATATATATACGAGTATTCTGCAGAATTGTAAATTGCAATTGTCGAATAGATTTTTCACAGCAGCGCGTAGCGAAGACGTGCGACCTAAATTCACGTTTCCCGAAAAGTGTTTTCTGTATCTTAATTAATTATATTTAGCAATTAAAGCCCGACGTCAAGATGTTTGGCGGCGATACGGGACATTTCTTAGTTTTCACATTTCGCGACATAACCGTCCATTTATTAGATTCCTTCATTATTTTCATTACATTGTAAGCTCTTTGAATTATTTTCAGGTCAATTGACAGGTCTTTACATGTTTATAGGTCAAATGTCAATATGTAATATAATGAGTTATCTGTTTTATTGAGGTATTCTCAGCTAGTGAGGCTCAAAAAGTATTTCTACGTTACACGTGGAGAATATAGTACTGACCTAGCGGGAATATAATCGCCATGTATCAACATTCAAATCAATCAAATCAGGTAAGTAATTGAAAAATTCTAATTACAATTTCGCTAAGGAGGAAAGCTATTTCGGAAACCCCGGAAATGCCTCTACATAAGGAAGAATGCTACTTCTATTTTTATTGAAATTTCTTAATCAATTCGTCTTATACTAAATACGAATTGCCCTTTATGGCCATACCTTAATGGGCACTTAATTATCTTTTAAAATTCTATTACCACAGTTTAAAGTTGGAGTAAATTATTTAGAGCGGTTCATACATTTATGTATGGTATATATTTAGTGCGGGGTCTTTCGTAAGGTTAAAAAATTGATTTGATAAGACAGCTGTCTTATTATTTTTGGATCGTGTGCGTTTGTGTGACGTCAGCGCTAGTCATAATGCTTATTAACTCAACTCATGTGTCATAGCGTGTCTTTGCGTCGATTATATTTTTGTTCATTTTCACGCACTTGCAAGCTGTTGTGTCTGCGCTAGTAACTTCAAACTTGTATCTATTTCGGTTAGCGTAGTTTTTTGAGCGATCCCATTTATTGTTTTTAGAACATAGGGCATGCTACAAAATACACATATTCATTAATATTGAGGTAGAGTCGTGTTAATGCAAATATTTAATCATACATATCGTAACTAATTTATTTCATACTACATAGCTGTGCCCCGCCGTTTCCGTGCGTAAATTTCGCTCCCGTGGAAAATAGAATATCATCCCATGACATTCTATAGGAACATTTTTTCGGGATAAAAACTATCCTATGTTTAAATCTATGATGAATCGGATCAGCAGTGCATGAAGGACTAGGTAACAAACAAACAAACAAACATACAAACTATCGCATTTATAATATTATTAGGGTATTCGAAAATGAGTTAGTTTGTTCGCTCCTACATATAATAAAATAAAAATACATTAATGCTTCAGAATTGTAACGTCATGCATGTTTTTAACATAAGGAGGTGCGGGCTGAAATTCTTTATTTATAATTCATTCATTCATTAGAAAATTTCTAAGAAAATGGAATAGCTCTTGTATCTGAAACACAGGTTTTCCTAGTTCAGGCACACACTTTATAAATACCTAATATAAGAAAATATTGTATAGTATAATATAATCCCCGTACGTTAGCTTTTGAAATAAATATTTATTATATAACATACTAGCTGCGCTTCGCGGTTTCATCCGCGCAAATTTCGATCCAGTGAAAAACATCCCATAGCATCCCATAGGAACATTTTTTCGGGATAAAATATAGCCTATACGGATTCGGAAGAATCCCTCTAAGTAATGGTAAAAGAAATTTTGAAATCGGTCCAGTAGTTTCTCTATCTATATCTATTCAATACAAACATACAAAAATACAAAGGTTTCCTCTTTATTATAATATTAGTATAGATTACATTATTATTAATTCCATTCATAATTTCTAGTCAAAGACATTGAACTTACGATTGCAGGATGCATTGTACTCGTCCTCCTTCTTCATGTAAGAGTTGTCCTCCATGGGCGGGTAGGGCACGAACCTGGGCAGCATCATGGGCTGCGCGGGCGACG
>LUGF01010802.1:378396-392224 GCA_001625245.1 Calycopis cecrops
GGGGGTGGAGGGGACCACCTGGAAAAACATAATAACATATAAGATGAAGGTATATAGTATACAACACAGGCGACTCTGAATGACCCCATACATACGACTTTCGAAATGGTTAAGACGCCATTATTGTAGCGAAGCCACAACTACCTACAACTACCTACCCGGTAGGTATCGCAAGCAATATTGTAAAGATATTAATGACAAGAAAAATAAGATCATAGCTTTATCGACGTTTATTTCATCAAGAACACCATTTGAGGCCCCGGGACTGGTACTAGGTTCTTCTATCTCGATTACAATTTTATACTCGTTAATTAGGAAATGTCGTTAAAATATATTTCAATAATGGGTAGTTGAAAAAAAATATAATATAAAATGATTTGTCGGTCTAGGTCGCATATAGTAGCGGAATAACCACGTAGCAAAATTAGAGATTGCTACGGCTCCTGGTATGAAATAAAGTTTACGGAGCTTACAGTAATTATTTGACTAAAATCAAAAATATGCTACTAAATCTAGGTGACTTATTCCGGCACTGACGGTATAGGTCATCATCACCGGTACAGCCCACATTGGACACATCTCGTGTACATTCTAACGTGCAATCAATAAAGGTAAGGTCCAATTTCGAAAGATATAAAAAGATTACGTAAGGAGTCGGTTCCAGTCGGGTCGTAAACGTATTTAATGTGATTAATCGGCGCAATTTCCGGAGAGGCCGGATGCTGTCGCGGGGTATTCTGATTGTATTGAATATCTCGTGTATAATCGCGCTCTAAATTATTATAATTAGGTAACATCGTGTTGACAAGTCGAAAGTTAATGCCTAATCTTAAGCGTCCATTAGTTCCTCTCGGGTGTAATTTAATTAAAAAGATATTGGAGTAGGTAAACATTTTTATGGTGTATTTTAATGACGAATTAACATAGATGTTATACGGACGCATTGCCCATCTTCCGTAGGGACGGAAGGCGGAGGGCAAGGACCATCGGATACATGAGTTTGGTGGTGTTTCGAGGGACGAACACACCGTACGAAACGCGACAGCACAGCTGTGACTGTTTCTGGCGGTGTTGATAATGAAACTTTCATCAAAAGTAGTAAAGTCTGTCATTATTATGTGTAATAACTAATAACTGTCTACCACAATGTGTGCAGTATAGATGCGATATGGACATTTGAATAGAAAATAGGAACATATTATAAAAAAAAAGAAATTTCCCCTGACGTTTTACGCGAGTGAAACCGCGAGGCAGAGCTAGTTTAGTAAAGTCCATACGGCACTATTAGAAAAAGGAAATGGTATTGCGTTCATCTTTATGGATGACTCACTTATGTGCTCTAAAGAATATATTAAAAGTTCCAATTAGTAAGGTTAATTAATTATATTATTAGGTAGGTACGTTCTTGAACAGAGCATTCAACGGATGTCAACTTTATGCAACTGCTGGTGAGTTCCCGTATCAAATTGAGGAAAGGAGAGCAATTTGGTGTGCGGCTGAGCGGCGTTGGTAGCCGTTTAGCAAGAGGCGCCACGCTGCAAGGGGACGACGGGGGAGGTACCTCTCGCTTTACACGATACCGGTTTAAAGCGACAGCTGTACTGTTGCGTTCCGTGCGCGTGTTGGTAGAAGAAACCTCTATGTGGATGTCCTCCTGCTCGTCTGACACCGTCCCGATGTTCTGTTAACTGGAACTTACGTTCGTCGGCGGCGGGGGCTGCGGTCTCATCTGCTCCAGCAGCGGCAGCAGCGCCAGCGGAGGCCCGGGGTACAGCGAGTGCCCCCGCCGCGCCAGCTCCTGCCGCCTCAGGTGCTCCTGCTGCAGTCGCTGGAGCTCCAGCTCGGCTGACACCGTCCCAATGTTCTGTTAACTGGAACTTACGTTCGTCGGCGGCGGGGGCTGCGGTCTCATCTGCTCCAGCAGCGGCAGCAGCGCCAGCGGAGGCCCGGGGTACAGCGAGTGCCCCCGCCGCGCCAGCTCCTGCCGCCTCAGGTGCTCCTGCTGCAGTCGCTGGAGCTCCAGCTCGGCTGACACCGTCCCAATGTTCTGATGGTAGAAACGTTTTAAATTAGCTTTTTTGTTGACAGATTGCGTTGTGGCACATACAGAGTGCATTTTACACCTTTCAAAATCGGAATACCGTTAGGCACTGCTCTTTCAGAAGTTTCAAAGGCTACGAACAGTGACATTCGAATAGTAGAGAGATCAGAGAAAATAATTAATGAATATTTTTACACATATAAAAAACGATTCTAGTAAATTATAGGAAAATACAATGGCAAGATGATTGATAACGCAATATTTCTTGTTTTCTAAAAAGTCACCTATTCAAAATTCATTTTGATCAATTGATTCATTTCAAACAAAAGTTAAATATTTCGTTTCAAATTATCCACCCTTGTTGTTTCGAGTCCCGCAAATAGGCTCATAATACGTGCGATCAATCAGAACAAATATAGCCATAAAAACAATTGTCGTGCAGTCTCACCAGACCGTCGGCGACGCGTTAAAAGAGGGTCCTTTTCACGAATTTGTCCCTCTCGATATATTGCACTCTTATACTTCACCGGTGACAAGGAATGCGCCAAGTTGTGAGCACAAATCAACCCGAGGGGACGCACACTAAATCTTACGGCCCATAAGCCGTCGCGAGAACAGAAAACTTCGATTAATTACCTACACAACACTTGACGAATGTCACAATATACATTTTATCAACTCTTTATTAAGTGCGCATTGAATTGTTAATTGCTATACAAGATACATTAGGCTGACGAAATCGAGATATCTTGTGCTGTCTGACGGGCTTGAGTCATTCAGAATTTCGATAGCGTGAAAACAAACTTATAATATCCAAAGACGAAAGCAAGACAAAAGAGAGGACATAAATAAAGTACGACGGGGTTTAAAAATTCGAGCAGCACCAATAAGCGCTCCCGCTGATCGACCAAGTTTTTCCATCCCGCGGACAAATTGCCGTCATAACTGAACGGATTAAACTTTTTATTAAAAACAACAAACTGAGCATAATGTATGGATGTAATTGGCGGGCGACAGATGCGCCCGATTTATCTAATGTAAAGAGAGTTTATTTAATAGCCCAGCGGTGTCCTGCCGATCGGTGCTTATGTTTTACGTCGGTCCGTTTCGTACCGTTTGATAGCGTTATTAATGTTACGGTTGACGTAAAAATTCGTTTGATAGAGGTGACCAGCTGGGCCGTAACAATTTATTGTTCGCACGCAGGTGGGGCGGCGTGAGTGAGACGCACCGTGATAAATTGGTTGGTCGATGGTTGGTCTGCCAATAGAAGGTGCTGGGCGTATTCTGGCAGTAGGAGACGAAGTCCGATCAATAAAGATCGATATAAATAACGGCACGTTCTGTCGTCGTGTCCTTGGCGCTTTGTTGTTAAAATACGTTTTTATTGGTTGTTTCCACGCCGGCTTTGCTTCGTGTACGTCTATACCGCGTGTAGAACTGATTAATTTTAAATCGATCCTTCGGGGACTACAGGTGTACCTATGGGAGGGTAGACTTCAGTAACATTTTCTTTTTTAAGTCTAAGTTGTGAGTGATGAATCCATAATGTAAGTAGGTAATAAATTGCAATCAAATGTGATCAATTTATTTTTTCTATAAATAGGTTAATATGAAATCAAATCATAATCATATTTTTTTGCAGGTGTCGCGACTAAAATATACAATCGAGTGACAATAGATATAAAGGAGGCAACAACCAAACATTAAGATAATTCGTGTCACTAAATATCGGTGCAGGTACTTGCTGTTGTTTTATACCATAAGGGGAGGGCGGAAACGAGCATTCAGAAGCTTTTGTAACTGACACCCATAAACGTTGAGGTTATGCAGAAGCGTGTCCCTTCACCGCTTTATCAAAATCACAGATAATATCGCCGTTCCATTTGGAACACTCGGATTTAGTGAATGTGTCGAAATGTAATGAGACCGACGTCAGAGTGACGTCAGAGATGCAAGATCTTGGTTATAATCGTGTCCAGCATCCACCGTTACTAGGTGACACGTTCTAATTCACGAATCTCAAGATTACACGGATGCCAAAGTATTCGTGCTGTCCCCGATGTAGACGTAACAATTAGTGAGATATTACTTTTATATAAAGTATTATAATATAACATTATATTATAATAATATTACAACATTATATTAAAGACGTTCTATATAAATCACCGTTGGGATTTACGAGGTACGTTATTAATTATCATATTTCGTGAACTGGAATTATTTCTGTTGATATGTCATGAGTTACTTTGATTATGTTTCTTTATTATAGTTACGCGGTTGCTTTACGTGTACAGTCACGAGCAATAATATGTATACACTTTAGAACCCTGTCACAATAACTTTCTTTGAGAAGTCAATGCAATAATATGGAATTTCTAAAACACAAATTATGACAAGGTACTAAAGTGTATAGATATTATTGCTCGTGACTGTACTTACTTTAGCTATAAATTATAAACAGATGTTATCTTTTAGACTTGAATAGTAGCTAAAGTACCTTTGTCTCACATAGCATTGGTATCATACATGATGCTGTTGTGTCTTGTACGGCTATTGAGATTTCAGATGGTTCCAAGGGGGATTTGGTATTGGGACGAACTCACATAGTATGATTTTGTTCCCTTTCTCAGGAGATCGGAGAAGTTATTTCTACTGGCTAAGTAATGTGTCTGCCAGCACACATGGGACTGAAGTTTACTCTTTAGAAACAATCAAAATACTCACTTAAAAGCTGCGTTAAGACAGGCGATGTAACCGCGTTAAATAATTATAATATTTCTTTAATTCTTGATATAATAGGTCTGGGTTACGTTACTGTTTCACACAATGTTACCCCTCATGTTTCATACCTTAAATCGTTTCATATAGAGTCCATAGATAATGAGCAGGCTCCGTGAGAAGCCGCCCTTTTTGTGGCAATTGTTCTGGCGCGGTTGGTGATTCAGACAAAAAACACAAAAGGGTGAACAATCGCAGTCCATTACCTCGGCGCGGCGCGATGACAGATCAGAATGAATCGCTAATGCAGCATCACGGGGAGGATAGAAGGGATTGCAGTTTTGTAAGAGACTAGCCGCGCCCCGCGGGTGCACTCAGAAATAAAGTTTAAAGTAATATGGGGCTAGACTATGATGTGATTAGTTCATAGATATTATAACTATTATTATTATTATTAGTTTATAACCTCAAAAGTAAAGGACTTTTACCTTTATTTTTAGGTAAGGTAAGGAACGAAAAAAATTATCAACTGAATTTATTTCCAATAGCGTACATAGCGGACAAGCGCCCGCCGGGTGTCGACTGGTGAAGGTGACATAACCACGTGACACCAGTCACCACATCAACACCCTCCATTTTGAAAAACTGATAATAATATAAAATTATAAAGCATCATTCTTACACATTTTTATTTTTATGAAGTCGGTTCCATAACTCATAACTTAAATATAATTGATAATTAAGAAATAAAAATATTCAATACATATTTCCCGGAAACTTTCAAAAATCCTTTCTTGATAAATGCTCAGTTATATTACTAGCAGTTCATCACTGCTTCGCGTGCTTCTCTAACTTTTTCTCTAAATTACTCCGGCATAATGTATAAGTTTATTCTTTGTAGACTTAGTGTCGATTTTTCAATCCTCAGATAAAAGATAACCCTAGGAATAAACTATCTCTGTTTCATTTTTTATTTCGTGTTTAAGTGCGATGGCAATCATTTATTCCTAGGGTTAATTTTTATTTGACGATTGAAAAACCGGTCCTTATAGTAATTTCCTCCTTCGTGACAGCATGATGCACCGGCTGCAGTGTACCATGACACGACTTCGTACGAGATCAAACTTGATTCTCTAACAAATTATTCAGATGTTTATTGGTGTTGTTCGTTATTAGAGGACGACTGGCGGGACATAATCATAGGAGGCCCGACAGTAATCCCAATCAGATGAGTTCTGCTGGTGTTCCTCGTTTTATAAAAAAAGAAATTATCGACGTCTTAATGTTGAATGAACTGCAATTCTAATTTCCATTAGTCACTTTGTTCCTAAACGGCTGTAACATTGACAACGTCTGCTGAGTTGCAGTTGTTTAGCACGGTCGTATCTTCACGTCCGATCTCGAGCTGCAGTGATGTACAAGTTATACGAAACACAACACAAAGAATCAATCTTTGTTATGGACATAGATTTTGAATGTACAAGATACACAATGTCAGAACAGAGGCGAGACAAAAAAAATATTTGACAAATATGTCAGAATTACTACAAAAACACTTACATGACTTTGTCATTAATATGTAATCGGGCCGCTATGGCCTCTTACTCGCGTAAAATAATTGTCTCATATGTACTTCATCTACTGTCTCTTTTCTTTTCCGATGATTGGAACTTAATTTGAATGTCTTGCTCCCACGCTTTGTACATCTTTCACGTAGTGCAAACAATTCTAAATCTATGGTTATGGACATAAACATTTTTAACAGCCTGCAAAGTCTTTACAAGTTCCTATTAAAGTACTGGTCCTTATTAGGCTATTAAAAACTTAACTGGCGAATAAATGACAAGTCTCGATTTCACAGGTTTCGGTTAGAGGTATGTAATAATTAGAAATTTGTAATATTATATATAATATAATATTTAACTTAATAACATTTTAATGACTATTAAACCGGCCCTTTACCTATATCTGCAAGTTTCTCTTGATTCGAACACACATTGAAGCTTTCGCCTGGTTGTTAACCTATGTATGAATAAGATACATGTATCTAATTTGATTTAGATCTCCTACAGTTTCACTAAAAAAATTCCAAAACATACTCAATTGCACAATTATTGTACTCAAAACACAGCCCTTACAAGCAACGTTTTCATTTGCCAATTATCCTGTCAAGCTGATGTCTGCAAGTCCGCGGGTCACCCCGGGAGTCCTGGCCGGTGCATGAGTCGCAGGTTTTAATGCCTGATCTTATCAGCCATCGCCGTGGTGATTATGCGTTTTGTGGTACACACCCCGTTTTAGAGATTTGTGGCGTACATTCGATATGCAGTTGGTGGCGAGGGGGAAAAGGTTTTTCAAGATTGTCTTTGCAAATCTAGTAGTAATAATTAGTAGAGCTAGCTAATGATTCGGTTAATTAGTAGAATCGGTTTCAATTAGTAGAAGTAGCTAAAGATTCGATTAATTGGTACAATCGGTCGTAATTAGTAGAAGTAGCTAAAAGTTCGGTTAATTAGTAGAATAGGTCGTAATTAGTAAAAGTAGCTAAAAGTTCGGTTAATTAGTAGAATTGGTCGTAATTAGTAGAAGTAGCTTAAGGTTCGGTTAATTTGTAGAATCGGTCGTAATTAGATATTATCGCTAAAGGTTTCCAAGACAGTTGAATTCAAGAATTTCTATATAGAATTTCCTCAATTGTTTTCTAGTATCTTTCTGATTTCAGTACCAATAAAAAAAATCGTTTAACGTGTACCTACTAGTAAAAATCTGATACTTATCGAATGCATCTTTAAAGTAACTAATTGTTTAACAACGATATTATAATAAGTTTTAATTTTAATGATAAAACACACCTAAGCGGGCAGGGGTAGCTAATAAATACAAATAAAAAAACTTCCTCACCTTTGAAGTTTTTTATCTGCCATGGCCCCCAGTTGGCACGTGTTGGGCTGACGTCGTACCACCTCGCTAATTTGACTAACCACAAGCCCCGCTGGGGGCCAATCCCAAACCATTGAGCCCTTAAGAACCCCTACTTTTGTCTTTTTGAGTGATCAACTTTGATTGTTTGCACTTTGAATTACCAAGGGTTGGAATTATATAAAAAGGTCCTATATCTCTAATTTTATATTCAATAATTAGGAAAGCTATTTATTTTATTTTTATTTAGATTTATGTTTTATTTCTAGTAAAAATAAATAAATGTTATTTTAAAGTACTGCATAGTATATAAAATAAAATCTATTCTTATAAAATAAACTTTGAGCACAAAATTCAAAAAACCTCTGATAATTATTATTTTCATTTGGTCAATTTAGCTATGGAACATAATTTAAGATTAATTAATTTATTAGACCTATAGTCGTACCAATCTGTTTGTGAATAAAATACTAGGTATAACCTTGGTTACACTCGCAATTAACAGTCGGAGACCAGGCAGCCGCCGCAGGACAAAAATACTCTTTAAAACTTCTTCCCAGCGCCGGACTCAGGTAGGGGCTAGGGGGGCTGCAGCTCGGGCCCCGTGAGGCTAAAGGCCTATTTGTACTCATAAAAGGGCCCCCTTTCTTAATTCCAAGGTCTCCCAAGCCCCGGGACCCGCCAGAGCTTAATCCAGCGCTTCTTCCCCCTTATTAATAAACATAGAATAACTTTACTCAAGTATTAACCTAGTAATAAACTGACATCTGTCAAATTCCATATTAAAAATCACATAAAAGTATGGAATTTGACAGATGGCAGTTTATTACTAGGTCATTACTTTGATAAAGTTATTCCATGATTATTAATAAGGGGGGTTAAGTTTACGCGAATATAAGTCATTACAATAAAACAACTTTAACAGATTTTATCTCAATTTATTTAATTATTACTTAACAAGCTGTTGACCCGTGACCTCGCTTACTGTAAAGCTACTGAACTTCGAGCTTTAATGGATTTTATCGTTTAAACTCCAAACGATAAAATCCATTAAAGTCTTTTTACTGTAATTCTCTTTAACGCAATGATAGGTATGTAACTGTAACATTTTAAGCATGTATGAAAGCAGCGTTTATCGCTATACTTATACGTATATCATTCATCATCATACGAGTATGTTAATAACAGTTCATAAACTGTGCTTCATAATTTTCTCTTGTCTGGTACCGACTTAGCATAAAATTATTATTTTAATCTGTGTCAGAGAACCAAATTCATTCAAATTTACGTGAAAGATTATCAAGAAATACATTAACGCTTTCGCATAGTACCTAGTATGTATTAAGTAGGTATGTAGGTTTAAAGAGAAGCTATTCTTGACATAAGAAGCGGTAGTATCAGGTAGCTAGCGCGTATTTCAGATACTTTTATTGGCTATTAAACTAACCGGTAGTTGCGTGCCGACACCACTGAGTTAAGATTTATAGACGTTGACCTCTTAGGTACTCTAGCAGTACAAGGGTCATGCTAATATTGATCCTGGTTACTGTAAATGTGTCCCTCAAATATACACACCTTTTGAATAAAATCTTATCTCTCTATATACAACGAGAAGAAACTTAATGTGGTTTTCATTATTGTGGTAAAAAATCGATTTGTGGATCTGGAAATGCAGCCATATTTATTTTATCGTAAACAGGTCGTATTAATCTTAGTTATTTGGTAAAAAACCCAGCTGAAAAACTCCACTTTAGTCAATGACAAAATCAAAAGCCGATTTGGTCATACACATGGATGGATCATGGAATACCTACCGACACTAGAGTAGACATTATGAAATACCTCATAAACAATTTCTCCATTGAATGCCCATGATAAACAAATACAAAACAGATAAGCCTATTAGTTTAAAAAAACAACGAGCCCGAGCGTATCAGGTTGAATAAATAAAGAGACGATAAACAAAAGCAACCCCAAACCCAAAGGGACCCTTACAGACCAGCGCAACTCCCGCGAGGCCCCCCACGGGGGAGGGGGGGAGGCCCCCTCCCTGTCTTGCCTCTTGCCCGGTCTTACCTATTCCCGGACGCTCCCACTTCAGCTTTTCTTTTATTCCTTGCGTACTCTTATGTTTATTTTTGTTTTCCGTTAGACAGCGGAAATAACAGCGGCAGATTAGTATGGATACACTCTTAATTTATTCCTCCACTATTTTTACTATTCTGTATAATATTCGATCAATATTTTTATACAAAAAGTGATATTTATTTTATATCACGAATACGATCGGTACTTAAAAATTTTAAATTTCTGTTAATAATTACTGTTTGAAATCTGATATATAAAATACATTTGATAATAACTTTCTTTTTAATTTTAAGCATGGTATTATTTTCGGGACACAGATGGAGTTAATTGACTGTCAGATCTTTTTATAAAAATAATATTGTTATTTATTTTTTCTTTTCAGGTATTTTTTTTTGGTAGATTAACATGTAAGATTGGTTTGCTCCTTGTATAGGATAGAGGATATCTGAATTAGCAAAGAAATATTTTATCATTAAAATCTAATATTACGTTCGTTTTTAATAGTTATTATTTTAACGAAATTGAGAATAAATCTCATGCGAGATTTGAATATTTTTTTTTAATTAGTCCAAAGAAACAAGTTAACCTGATTATTGAGTGACTGGTGACCCTCGAAGACAATCACGGCAATGCAAATTTGTGATGTTGAAAATCGCTCTCTAACATATCAACTAATAAAATCTTCAACGAAATAAAAATAAGATAAGAGATAAAAATAAATAAATAAGATTCATATCTATTTTTTTATTTATTTATTACCTACTATGTGAAAAAACATTACATACATTAGAATTAATATTCTCTTTCCGACTTAAACAGTAACTGTTCCTAGGGCATGTCCACAATAATCTTCGCCGTGTTCAAGATGTTTTGTGGGCGATAGAGTTGGTGAAGAGGCGTCATTATGCTGTTCTGCATTCAATCTTATAATTTAGCTCGTTTTTAAACAAACCGACCACCGCATAATGGAACCGCAAGAATAGATACTTGGCGTTTTAATTATAAATAGCGAGATAATAGAAGACACCCCCCCATCACTCCAAGTTATTTTAAATGTTTGCATTATTTATAGGTGAAAGAATATTTCCAGGTAAGTGACGATTTGTTATAGCGGCTATTAATATCTGCATGGTAATGCTCAGATTTCCATTTTGCTGTGATAGGGATGAGACCCCAATACAGCTTCATCGGGAGACGAAACTAGGCTAATGGATTAGTTAGTTATTATATGTCTTATTATTAGAATCTCTTCTTTTATCTCTGTTGTGAAATGAAGTTTTGTAGCATGCTTCTAGAAGCGATGCCGGTGGTATCTTCATATAGGGCATCAGAAATTAGGAAGTTTGTATTCAAAATTTTAATAAGTCAACATTTAGTGGGCAAATTGGCATCGACCACCAAACAAGGTACATTAGGCCTTAGGAAATTCGCTTAATTCTTCTACTTTTACGTTTTGAAAAAAACGTAAAAGTAGATAACACCTCTTAAAGGATTGAAAGCATTAACTTTAATTTCTGTCTAGTTTAACCAACCAACAAATAAAAATCTAATTGTATTATAAAGGTCTCCAATGGGTATGTCTGAGGTCACAACTATATCTTTATATGCACATTGATCAACAGATTAAACGTAACAAACAATTTTGGATTTTTAACAATATCAAGTTATAATATAAAAACAAAGTGAGTCAAAATTTATTATAGCAGAAACCAAATACATGTAAGGATTTTGTATGCTGCGACTTTATTCCTTTCTACCCACATCAATAGATTCCATAAAAGTGCGAAACCGCCATATAGAGAAAAGATTAATAAAGCTTAGAGCACACTGACGCAACACCTGTCCTTTTGTCGCTAATGGATCCCAGCTTAATCTCCTGGGAAATAAGAGTACAAGGGAAAAGGAAAAATAGTGCTATATTTATTGATGCTTTCCGAATTTATATTCTTTCGAATAAAGTACAATATCTATTTATAGTCAATACCTGTAAAGTTGAGCTTTTTTAACTTTTATGAAAACACTTTTTAAATTATTATTTTAGAGATTCTGTGATCTCTGCTTTATAATTATAGTAGTACAACATGATAAAATCTCCGGACTGTAAGACAGTACCCAATTTCCTTTTTCAGTGATACTGACCTTTTCAGTGTTTCGAATTTATAGCTTATACCTAACTTTATAGCTCTTTAGTAATTAAAAAGAGTTTACAGACCTACGCAATTTCTCTAAGCTTATTTGTCTGCTAACATGAGGAAAGTTTAATTTTGTTCTAGCTACTAAAGATTTTTTAATCCCAAACCACGTGTCAACTTTGAAAATCGAGTTACGAAAATTAAAAATAACATTTCCAGAAACATCCAACAGTCTGAAAATTAAAAGTTACATTCCAACCGGTTTGAGCTAGAAATAATTGGAGGAGACTCAAGTTAACCGACCGGATAGCGGTAACAAGGCTGGGAAGAGGCGGATAGACCCGGGTAACAAGCCTAAGACGAGGATGCAGTAACGAGGATGCAACCGAGCAAGCCTCAAGATGCTCTCGCTTTTGTAGTTTTTGCATCTTCGCTCGGCGAAAGAAATTAGGCTTAATGTTTGCGTAAATAGAATGTTTATTTTTTTTCTTGTTATGTGCGTTTATTTCTAACGTTTTTAATTCTATTATTGCTACCGTAAATAGTAAATAATAATATAGATTCATATTTCATTTAGAAGATAGTTACGCACATTATAGTATCAGTAAAGATGAAAAAAATATTCGCGCAGCAGGTATGTTATGATTTCACATTGTAAATAAATGGGAGTAAAACCCATTGCTCTACAAGTTGCCTTAAACAGGCTTCATTTTGCCATTTCTTAAAGATCCCGATTATTGAATTTTTTTGATTTTATATGAAGCAAATCCAGAGAATCAATAACATATATACAACATAAAAAATGTCGATATAAGATCGATTCTGACCTCTTGGTGATAAAATCCACGGTGGATTTTATTAACTGAATTTGTAAGAACCGATGAAGAATTAATTACCCAATGATATGACCCGACATCGACAGAACAAACATATGTCGGGTATATACTAAAGAGATCAGTGATAGAGATGACCTTTATTGTCATCACAATGACTGCATTTCTCAAAAATAACGATTACAACACAATGATAAGTTTGTTAATCTGGGAATCAACATATCAGGATGAGTCAGTTTGTGAAGTTTCTTATTATTTATTTATATAAAACAACGTTCAATACAAAATCTTAACAGTTACTATTCATTTTTTGTATTGTAGTACTAATTAAAGTTTGGTACTGTACATATTGGTCCCTCTAGTATAGTAGGTACCTCTAGTATACTGGATGTTCAAAATGCTTATACCCAGTTTCAAAGCTTGATTTTAATCATGAATTAAAAATGTTAAATTGATGAAAGTACTGTTTTTCTTTTACATAATTCTAAAACGAATCATTTACTCTAAATTCGTCTGCTACATTCCGGTTACTGTGAGTTAAGTCAAATGTAAAGGGAATCAAGTCCGTCAGCAAAGCGATTATATTGTTTTAATAAACAGTATATCGCTTTGAAAGTTCGACGACAGATGCACGTCTATACAATGACGGCTTGTTCTGTCTTCGGCTCCCAATAAAAGTCGTTTGATAAATTAAATGTAGAGTAAAGAATTTTCATAAGTAGTTTATATATAGTATAGGTTTAGGTGATATTTCTTATTATGTCTAGACTGACTGTTACTGTACTGTATTTCTGTCTGTAGCTTGATTGCGAATGGTTGTGGAAAAGTAATTTTACGAGCTAAAATGAGAAAATTGTAAAAGTATTTTTGTGTAGGATTTAAGTAAGTAGATTTAATGTCCATTTAATGTCAAATATGTCAAATATCATCACAGACACCCCTTGAGATAGACAACACTCGTAGTACCTAGGTATATCTTAATATATATAAATCTCGTGTCACAAAGTTTGTCCTCAATGGACTCCTAAACCACTTAACCGATTATAATAAAATTCGCACACCATGTGCAGTTCGATCCAACTTGAGAGATA
>LUGF01010802.1:393757-404238 GCA_001625245.1 Calycopis cecrops
TAAATTTGTCTGCTATATTCCGGTTACTGTGAGTTAGGTTGAATGTAAAGGGAATCAAGTCCGTCAGCAAAGCGATTATATTGTTTTAATAAACAGTATATCGCTTTGAAAGTTCGACGACAGATGCACGTCTATACAATGACGGCTTGTTCTGTCTTCGGCTCCCAATAAAAGTCGTTTGATAAATTAAATGTAGAGTAAAGAATTTTCATAAGTAGTTTATATATAGTATAGGTTTAGGTGATACTTCTTATTATGTCTAGACTGACTGTTACTGTATTTCTGTCTGTAGCTTGATTGCAAATGGCTGTGGAAAAGTAATTTTACGAGCTCAAATGAGAAAATTGTAAAAGTATTTTTGTGTAGGATTTAAGTAAGTAGATTTAATGTCCATTTAATGTCAAATATGTCAAATATCATCACAGACACACCTTGAGAAGACAACACTCGCAGTAGGTATGTCTATTATATAATGGTCTAACAACGGACGCCAACAGTCGCTGGTCTCAACCCTAGCTAGGTCGTGGATGTTCTCCCATGTTTATTATGTGTATTTCTATAAAGAACCATCTTTTTTATTGAAATTTTCTTAAGCAGGTATATTATGAAAAATATTATGTCCGCAGACATGAGTATCTATGGAATGTTATTAATTCTACAGCAGAACTCTTGTTCCTGTGTGTACAGTGAACTCCTCCGGAGTTCATTTGTCCACATCTATTTTTTCATCAGGCTTCAACATTCTATTCACCCTCATATAAGAAATGACATTCACTTTAAGCTCATGGACTATAATATATCCTTTGCCTGCCTCTTCCTCTCCTTGCTTCTATTCCGTCTATTTTGGTCTTAGTGAAATCGTATGAGGTGACCGAACATCCTCGGAACTATCTATTCAGGCCGTTATCTAAGCGCTACTATAAAAAGGCTGTCCGTTTCTAATCATCCATCGCCGCGTGTTTACAGATACCTTTCGCCGTCAACGACGTGTGGTCAAATGTAAATATTTATTTTTGTACAATCCCAACGATATCGAGAGTGTACTTGCGGGTTTTAGAATAGACAGTACAAAAGTTAGTTAACGTACAGTCGGAGAGGGAAACAGTTGCATGTATTATCTAGCTGTGCTTTTAATTTCTCCAGATTGAAAAATATCCTTAAGGAATAAGAATTTTGGGATGACAAGTATTTTTATGCTATTCAAGATTGTAATCTTTATCTGTGCCAAATTTTAAAGAAATCCGTTCAGTAGTTTTTGGGAGATAGAATATTGAACATACATAAAAACTTTCATATTTGTGTACACAAGTAGAGTTTCCAGATTAAGGATAAAAGATATAACAACTTTGCTATGTTTCATAGCCTAGTTATACAGGAGACAGATAGGTAATAAGCGGGTTAAACGAGCAATCGGAAAACCCATTTACATGCATACAATGTTTACTATTTAGTAAGTACATATTGTGAATTGTTTGTCATCAAATATGAAGGTATAAAGTTACAATGCCCTCATTGCCATTTCATAAGTCCAATTTACGAGTTTCAATATCATTTTGAGACTTCGGTTTTCAATTAGCACACGATACTATAATGGTTTTTATATTTGGACATGTAAATTGATACGTTTTAATTGGGTCGACTGTACCGCGTATGCGCTCGCCACTTGCCTCTAAAATAAACACCGGGCTTTGTGATGTACTGACTGGCATTACAATAAATGTACAGAGATCGGAGCACTTAATAAAATAACAAACAGCGTACGGCTGTTCAGTGTTAGACGGCAGATCTAAATACTTTTCTATCTAAACACTGCTCTTTTGTCTATCCAACAGTTCGAGAGGCGATAAAGAACGTTTAAATAATCCAGATATTCTTTTGTTTTCTATTCGCTGGCATTCATTTGGCTGTTTCTTTTTGCCGATAAATATTGTGTGTTTTATGGATGTACGAAAGATTCCATCTTACATATAAATATAGTTTGCCTTCGCTGCCGAATGCCAGTCAAAATATATAACATATCATATATTTTAATTGCCATCCGACAACTTGCTTCTTTTATTATTATTTTATACAACATAACATACCTAATAATAATTGTAGATCGTATTTAATATATGGCACGAAGTATACTTTTCTATTACTTACATAGATTTCGATAGATTCGTTTCTATTATCTACATATGGTTATATAGGTACCTAATAGAAACGTGTATTCCTCCTGCAGTAGTGAGCCTTATCTTTTGATGAGCAACCTGTACTTATTCTTCGCAAGACAACACCTTACAAAATAACAGAGAGTGATAAAGGCCGATTCTGTGAAATGCTTAATTTTAATTTATATGAATAACATAACATTACCAATTTACCAACAATGTAACAAAACTAAGCAGAACATATTTTCGAGAATTTAATGACACTTCTGTATCAGAGCTCGGGAGTGAATTAAAAATAACTGCGAATACGTTCAATGAGCGAAAAACGTCGGCCCTCAATATTTATCTTTATTCTAATTAGTATTTAAATTCGATCGTAAAAAGTTTCGCACAAAATACGACACCACGCAATCAACGGATATTTCCGATGGCGAACATTCACGAAATGTTACCGAGCGGCCGCAACGTCATTTTTAATTCAATAAAGTGTAAGATTTGTCCGACGTCGTCCAAATAAAACAAAATGGCGTGTTTAATCCACCCTTTCTTCCGTCAGCACCGATTTTAATAACAACATCTTCGCTTTCTTTATTCATTCTTTTGAAATCACTTTAAAGCCGTAGTAAGTTTATTACTAGTCAGATCAGGAATTTCAATCTCACATCCTGAGCTAGCCGCTTTGATGTAACCGTCGCGGCGTTGATTCGCAAATTCCTTCTTTATGCGCACATCTTTTGGTCGATTATTGAGTGTGTTTTGGTGCGATTTCAGCTTTTTACTGCTAGATTCTCGGTAAGTGAATTTGCATCGCATCAAGTCCATTGTGGCCCATTAATGTTAGATTCTCTGAAATTCAATTGATGTAAAACAGATATGCTGTATTGTCTTCTCCAATTATGATATCATCATTGATGCTTTGTAGCGTTATGCTTTTTACTACCGTTGCCCTTGTTCATTATTAATATCACCAACTATAGGTCTCCGTCATCCGTTTTAGATGATTCATAATATCGTGGTTGTAGTGTATTTGTTAATGTATTGACAGTAATCTTAGTGGTCGATACATTTATAAGTGATTTTGTCCGTTACATATAGTTGTAGATATGACTATTTTATTAATTAAGAATATAATTAAAATAGAATAATAATTAAGCTTTTAAGTTAATAAATACTCGCGTATTAGGCCCACTATTGGTTCATTATTCAATATAGTACGTCTAACTTTGAGTACTAAATGTATACAAACAAATGTTACGATCAGTTTTCCTAAACCAGCCTCCATTGTACAGCACACAGTATCGCTGTATGGGAACGTACAGCCTTTGTGTTTGGCCGACCAACCGGTATCTTTAGCCGATTGGGGTAGTTTCCCATTGATACATTACAGACATGCAAAACCTTTATAGATTAGTTTTAATTTGTCTAGTCTGCAAACTCATCACATGGCAACTCATCTAGGAAGGCAAGTAATAATCCTGCTCACATTAGAAATATGTAGAAAATGATAGGTAAATGTTTAATATAACGTAAGTACTAAGTACGTATTAGTCAAAATGTTATTAACTTCATAAGCACAATGTATCAGTAAAAATAGTGTTTGCTGTTATTTTTTATGATTCTATTGATTTTTTACTAATATATCGGTAATAAAAAAAGTAAACTTTGATTATCTGTATTGAAAAAATGTATCATATAAATCTTTATTCTATCAAAAATGAAATCAGGAAAAAAATACAAAAAATTTAAAAGGATATTTTCAAGTACGAATTAATATTAAAGACAGATAATTCGTATTAACAACATCAAACGGAATATATCAATACAAACTGATCTTCCATAATAACGTTTATAATGGGCCTTGAAAAAACATTCCAAATTAATTTCCCCAGTTCATTCCCTCACAAAAGAGCCCTTTGATAGACTTCGTATACAATAATTTATGCAAGTGGTCAGTAGGCATTCGATAAGATATAATCCCAAAGTATTTTTATTTGTGCGTATAAAACATTGAATGTGACTTTGAAGCAACCATTAAGGTTATTAGAAAAAACCGTTTTAAGAAAGCAATTCGTATTTATCGAAACCTTTTTTTATTTGACAAAAGCGAAGGAGACTTTTCTAAATCGTGTAGACTCTTAAGATAAACAAGAAACTCTTTCGAAATTTCAATTAGATCCAATGTGAAATAAAGCGAGGACATGTCTGCCTTTTAAGCTAAAAGTATGTCAATCCGTCTGGTAGGTAATAAATGACTATTTAGAAATATTTACGTACATTGGTCCTAGAAAGTATTGACTTAAGACAGAGGCTATTAGGCTATTGTAATTGATTATGTAAAAAGTTTACAAACCTGCTAGTACCTATGGTTATTAATGAATTAATGGACTCGCAAAAATACAACTGTTCGCATAAATATATATTGTAATGTCAACACGAAAATTTTCAACGAAATACAGAAATTCATTTTAAATGAGACCTTCATAATCATTTACGTAAAATAAACAGTACACAACAACATAATAAATTTACGCCCGGTAGTATCATTTGATGATAATCAAAGGAATAATGATATCGCGAATTCAATTGAAACAAATAAACATGGTTACCTAATTTGCAAAAGCTACTTATCGATACAATCAAATACATTACCAACGCGCCTTTGATTCTGAGAACGATTATGCCAACGTTAAAATCACCATTTAACAGCGACCCCGCACGTGTTTTGATTAAAATTATGAACGGCAATTAATAAATGGTTAAATAATTTTCTTGCCAGTTTAATTCCTGAGAATGCAGAACCTAAGCTATGCGCAAAAAGAATTTCTAAAACTTTCTTAATGCACATATGAAGTGTTAAAGGAAAAATCAGCGAAGCTTTAGGGTTCTACATCTAACTCGAATCTCATTTCTCTATTAAGTAATACTTGACTGATGGTACTAATCTATACCATCCTGATTCACTGAATGGATTACTGATAAAAGCATGGCTGAATCTACTGTATCAATCAAGCTGAAATTGGTAAATAAACAGCTTTTAAGCCTAAACAACAGCCAATGATGGATTTTTGAAAATTGTAAGCCCTGGGGGGTAAATCCGCGAGGAAAATCTAGTTTATTGTACGACCAATGAGAAAACAAGCGAGCTCATGTTGTTAGCGTCTTTAAATTCGAAACCAGCGGAGAAATGTAAACAGACAATCAGTGACGATTTTAAAGATGAAATTGGAATTTACAAAGAGGGTGGGAAGCCGGGTAATTTGACAAACGCTTTGAATCGAAACGACTTCGATGGAATCGTGTTTGAATTGGGAATATAAATAATAAACATAATATTAGCGGGAGTTCTGATTTTACGTCAAAGAACATTAATGCTTTTGTAATTAATAGAATTTATGGTAGGTAGGAACAGAACGGTTCAAATTATTATGAATTATACGAATATTATCTAGATTTATTACGAAAATGGGATATAATTAGTTACAATGTTTTGTTTGGAGGACGCACTTTAAAGTTTTACATTAGTGTTATTAGTATGTAGATTCATGATTATGTAGACGTGCAATTAAAATCATGCGAATAATTCTTATGAAACTCATAATAATGAGTAATGGTAAATTTGTACATGTCAAGGATAAATATAGTTTTCGTATTTTTATAATATTTACCTATGTGGATTTCTAAGTTATTACATTCTCGTCATATTTACAAAGATAAAAGTTAACTCTATCATCTGTCAATGCCTATTTATAATATGTAATTTGAAACACTAGGTCAATCTAGAACTTTAAAGACGCCAAGGATTGAATGGCCTTCAAAATTCTGGTCCGATAAATGTTTGATAAAAAGCTAATTGCTAAGAACATGCTTTTATGTATCAGTATATTTATTTGCCTACCAAACGGTAGAATGTAGACAGTTTATTTTTCGCATTTCACCAACGCCCAGTTAATTTATTTTCTCAGGAAAGGAAATGTATTTACAACCTTTGCCTACGTAGGTGAGGCATATTTTAAAATATTCAAATATCCTCCAAAATACGTTACCTTGTACGCAACGTATTTACAGGGGCAAATGAAAGAATCGGCGGCAAACAACGCTCCCCGACCGCTTTGAGTCTCGCAAATGTAATCTGTTTTGTTAATTTTGAGCGCCGTTTGTCGGTGTTTTTCATCTACACCAGAAACAACTTGTCTTGTTTGTTTAAGCCACTCTGATTATCAGTCGTCTAATTTAAGAGATTTTATGTTATCGCGTTTTCCGTGATTTCTAAAGACTTGTCTTTAAAGAGTATATTTTGTAACAATTATGAAATATATGGAAACATGTTTGCTTATGTAAGAGCTGAGTTGAATTAACTATTCTGCATCCTCCTCTTCTTCGCTAAAACAACAAATAGCTATAGGATATCACAAAATAACAAACTAACTTAAGAAGATAGTACCTACAGTTTAGTCTTTCAATGTGTTAACATTTTTTGACATATGTCCATGCACCATGGTCTGAAATCTACCTCAAAGAACATACTTTTTCAGAAATCGGTTCATCTATGTTTAAAATGTTATTTGCGCACTGTCGCGCATAAGGTCCAGTAGGTTATACCTGCACTAATTTTATAGTTAATTTATCATACAAGACGATGTGTAGTCATTAGATACCGAGAGCGAGTGAGCCGAGAAACTAATTTATCACAGAGATTGCCGTACATCGGGATCTGAAGCATTATGATTCGACAGAATTAAGCTATTATGTGCCAAGGGATGGCTTATTTGAATAAGCGCAAATTGTCAAAGAGATTTTATCTAGTTAAACAAAGATGTTCCTTCTGTTGGCTTTTGCCCCTGCAGGGGGGAGTTTAATGGGATCGGCTAATACGGTTGATGATGCCTCCGATTTTGTTAACCCCCTTATTAATAAACACGTTGTGATGTTTTGTTTCGCTCGTTCGTTGAGAGCGAAAGGGACGGGGGATTGCTTGGAGGATTATTTTTAAGCTACTTATAACTAAGTACGGTGTTATAGTGAAATTGTTGTGGTTTTATAATATGGATGTAATTCGTAATGGGAGTTGAGCTGGTGATATGCTTTAACAACGTACTTAATGTAACATCGGTGTCTTTTAGGTTATTAATGTTATTCTTTTGTTGAGAAAAAAAAAATCATTTTTTTTTCATTGTCTATATGACAATAAGTATTCAGGTCATATTATGTTAACTTCGTAGCACCGTTGTGACGAGTGCGAGTATATATTTGAGTTCACTTGAGTAGTATACCTGTACAAAACGCACAAACACGAGAGTGTAGCCGTCACTTTACGTCAGTGTCGTGCAAAGACTAGCAGTTACAGATAGGTGTCACTGGCGTGAAACCAGGCCCAGCATAGACTGCATCTAATTTTTGTGTAACACTACCAATTTAGTGACTAGCCAAATACGCAGGATATATGTATGTATAGGACATAGGTATTTAATATTATAGTGCTGATGACGTCACTGACGTCTGCACACGCATAATTACATCTGATTGGTATTCCTCATTCTTCTGTTTCTGCGGGACAGCACTCGCAGTCCGACACGACTGGAGAGAAGTTACAAACCATCTTGAGCCCGACATCTTACGAAGTTGCCATTAGGCCCTAACCCTACATGGAGGTCCACTATGCAGTAGGCTATATTGAGTATACGGCTAACAGGATATCTACGTAACTTTGACACGCAATTTCAGAGAAAATTAGATTACCGTTTCTCCGAAGTGTTCGTTGTCACCAGTACTAACTTGGCTACCAACTTCTTCATTTTATTTATTGATTTCTCTCTCCTTATTCTATAGGACTATGTCCAGCAGTGGACGTACCTACTCTGGCTAACGATGGCGATTTTTATTACGCATGTTGATTAAAACGTAAGTATATTAATGATTCTGTAATGAATTGTCTATCAACAACCTATCTGATATTACGTTTAATTTGATACACCCTATACGCCCTCACGTGTTCCAATAGTGCATGCAATCCCACTAAAAGTGGTAAAACAAACAACAAAAAAACTACTCAATTAAAAAGCTCTACAATCATCAATCCCAATCAATTCGAGATCAGTACACCCCACGTGAGAAAAATCAAACAAAACGACGGCCACCGCACGATTGGCCACAAAGGGCGCTTTATGCCCTCCCCCCTTTTTTAAACAAGCATTCTGTCCCCCCTGATGACGCAAGAGAGATTTTCCCGTCATTAGCGAGGCGCCTCGTCATCCTGACACGATTTGTCTGCGGTTATCGCGTTTTTATTTTGCGAACGCATGCCCTATCGGTCACATACAATATGCGGAATTTTTTCGCAGGCTAATGTGTTGGAAGAAAGTTCGAGAAGATAAGCGGTGAAAGAGACTGCTGGTTGGCGGTTTTGCTTTTCGCTTTACATAATATATTTAATTTCACGTCAATCTTTAATATAATATGTTAGTGTGTATGAAGTACAATACACAACACACTAGCTAAACAATAACTGATATTCATTAACATATTTTCATGAAAATGGTTTAGTTATACCGAGCATCAAATGCAGATTAACAACAGACAAATGGAATTCACGCATCATTTTTGCAATTAATTAAAAAAAAACTATTTAAAAGCTAGGTTAATTTTATAATCCTGACGATTCCTTTGTACTATACGAGTATAACTTATTATTTACATATCACAGTGTAAATTAATTAATATCTTGAACATAATAAATCCAAACAGGTCCCTTTTGAAAGTCAAAATCACAGCACGAGCGCGGTTGATAAACGAAAAGCAAGGGTAAACGCGGGCACTAAAAAGCACAAGTGGACTCCAAATGGCACGCGTCGCGGACCTCAACAAACGGAACCCGAATGAAACCACAATTGAAATAATTTAAATTAGAGAAAAAAATGCACTAAGTGGCGGTAGAGTCGGCAAAAAGGCGGTATCCCGAGAAAATCAGTAAACGAGTATAGATGGTGCCTCTGTAATCTTACATACTTTTTAGTAGCCGTTGTGAACGTTAATCTTATATAACGATAACTATAAAGTCATATTACATTATTAAAATGAATGTAGACAATACATTGAATCACAAATAACCTTAAATCAGAAAGTTTAGATTACCAGTCAAAGAACACAAATCAAAAGATAAGGAGACGTATATGCTAATCACGCGAAAGAATATTGTAACGATGTACAAAATATGTGTATTGTTCATTTGGTTTCATTTTACAAGGTTCATTATTCGTATCTATAAAAAAATATTAATATGCTGACCGTACAAAGTTTATAAAACAATACTCGAGGAACCCTTTCCGCAAACAATTAGAGCAGGAGAGCACTCGGGAACAACGGCAATACAACGTCCCTCAGCTCCAAGCTCCAAACAGCTTCCGACTGGCTGGAAATCATCCTTTGCCTTTGCCTCCCGCCGCTTGGCATGCCGAGCGTGATCTTTTGTTTTTTTTTTTATTTTTTCAATTGTGGAACTTGGCGTTTCATTTTGAAATTCTTTTAATTTGCCATTTGTTTGGCACACCATTAAATTCAAATTGTTGAAATGGTACAAAGAGTTTAATTTATATATATGGATTTATTTAATAATAATTGAAAATGTTAGCTAGTTTTTTATTTATAAATCAAACAAGAAAGAGTTTGAATACCCACGCGTTTTTAAATAATATATTTTTGTACTTATTTGAAGGTTGTGTGAAGGTGATGAACTGAAACATGAACTCTAAATACTTAAGATTATTAAAAATAATCTTTATCTCCATTACCAGGAAAAGATAAGTGAATGATAAAATCAAAAATCAAGATCAAAATATTTTTATTCAAAATAGAATTTGAAAAATTGCTTTTTGAACGTCAAAAATTTTCATCTACCATGTTATCCCCGTTAATTTCTTTATTCTCACGGCATATTGTTCAAAGATCTCAAGTCCACTGATCAGACGGCCGCTCGAATTACAACTGGATAAAACAACAAAATAATAGCCTTAATGAAACTCAGACACATAAAGACTCATAATATGTCTAAAACACATAAAAACCAACGCTGTACACCGGGCAACACGACCCGTACTCATAATTATCAATTAAGTTTCTCACCTGGTACGTAATAAGTGACGTAGTTCAAGGAATTACCTTACTAATACAACTTCTTAGCTAGACCGTAATTCGAATGATATGGAACTTCGAAATTTAAACCGGTTTAAAAAGAGCGCCACTTTCCAAAAATAATGCCACTTGAAGATCTTATTACATTTTATCCTTCTTTATTTAAAACGCATTCTTATTTTGAAATATTTAAAGTTTTTTTTT
>LUGF01010802.1:405261-426971 GCA_001625245.1 Calycopis cecrops
CTCACCTCCATGGGCCACCGGCTACTTACACACCGCACGAAACGCGACAGCACAGCTGTCACTTTACGCCAGTCTCGTGTAATAATATATGGATTTATTTAATAATAATTGAAAATGTTAGCTAGTTTTTTATTTATAAATCAAACAAGAAAGAGTTTGAATACCCACGCGTTTTTAAACAATATATTTTTGTACTTATTTGAAGGTTGTGTGAAGGTGATGAACTGAAACATGAACTCTAAATACTTAAGATTATTAAAAATAATCTTTATCTCCATTACCAGGAAAAGATAAGTGAATGATATCCCCGTTAATTTCTTTATTCTCACGGCATATTGTACAAAGATCTCAAGTCCACTGATCAGACGGCCGCTCGAATTACAACTGGATAAAACAACAAAATAATAGCCATAATGAAACTCAGACACATAAAGACTCATAATATGTCTAAAATAC
Organism: Calycopis cecrops; assembly: GCA_001625245.1. NCBI lineage: Eukaryota > Metazoa > Arthropoda > Insecta > Lepidoptera > Lycaenidae > Calycopis > Calycopis cecrops. The sequence continues at coordinate 405,718 of LUGF01010802.1, forward strand.
ATAAAAACCAACGCTTTACACCGGGCAACACGACCCGTACTCATAATTATCAATTAAGTTTCTCACCTGGTACGTAATAAGTGACGTAGTTCAAGGAATTACCTTACTAATACAACCTCTTAGCTAGACCGTAATTCGAATGATATGGAACTTCGAAATTTAAACCGGTTTAAAAAGAGCACCACTTTCCAAAAATAATGCCACTTGAAGATCTTATTACATTTTATCCTTCTTTATTTAAAACGCATTCTTATTTTGAAATATTTAAAGTTTTTTTTTGAGAAGACACTAAATAATATAAATGTCATGTGTTACCGAAAGTTATCTGAATAAAGTTATAGGTCTATTTGTATTATATTTTGTATTTGGGTTTCAAAATAATGAAAACCGTGAAATTACAACAAAGTAAAGACAACATTGGACACTGGGAATATTTTAGCCAACTGCGTGAGAAGGTTAATTAATGCTTTTCGAGTCCATGTTTTTTATAATAAATACGACGATCAGGCTGGCAGTGGTACAGTTCTTCTTCTTCTATGTGTAAGTAAGAGTGGCGGTGTAAAATTTAAATCTAGCCTAAACGAGGCTCTTTGAGAGACCCAGCTTCGAAGGCTCAAAGGACATAATAGAAGTAGCAAAGATGTTTTATTATTCACCACTGTTGTGTTGTATAGCTTTATTTCTTAATCACGTAAATATCAGACCTAAAAATATTTGCTCTTCCACACGAAAAACTTTATAAATTGCTGAGATTCCTAATGTCTTGAATTTCTCTACAACAAATTGTGCATCAACGTCTTAAGGTTGTACGTTGCAATTATCTGATGAAAGTAACCTGGCTGTATGATAGATGAGGTAAACGTTTGTCTTTGTTTTGCAAATGAAAGGTCTTTTGTCTATGGTTCGGAACAAAACTTAGACGTTGTTTAGAATAATGCCCAGGCACAATTTATTGTCAATGGCTGGGCACATAAGCTCAGTGCAGCGGTGGAATCATTAAATGTAATAAATAAAATAATAATTAGCATTTTCGTGAAAACTGTGTAAATATTTACGCAAATGTTTGAATATTTTCTGTCCAAACAATTTCGCCATTGCAAACAAAATGTATTTAGGTGTATGTGTATTTATATATCAAATCGAATAAAATGTATGGATAATAATTTAATTTTGTATTTACATGTAAATACTAGAATCGCCCCGCGGTTTCACATGCGTAAGCCACTTACCTAGTTGTTTCCTATAAGTCTTACCGCATCTTCGATAAATGGGATGATTCGATAGATGGATCTAACACTGACAGAATTATTCAAATCGGAGCTACTCAAGAATTACTGTTCCTGAGTTGAGCCTTAGTTAAAACTTAGGTTAAGTGTTCAGCATTATGACGTTAATAAAGACTTTAATTTTAGATAATATAACACTTACTTTTTAAAAGGGTAGCATTATTGGCATTGCAGCAATGTAGAAAAAGACAAAGTCCGTCTGTATGTCTATTGCAATTATTTTTATAAGGTAATCTTCTATTATATGAACATCCGTACCTGCATAGGTACGCTGCTGTTTATTCTCATTTAATATGTACGTACTAGGAGAATTATCGCTAGTATTTTAGTAGCAATACAAAATGACGAATTATTTTTTAAACAACTGTGGATATCTAAATCAGTGAATTAGAAATATTGTTAAACTCTAAGTACTGTATCTAGGTACGAATATAAGATTTTGCGACGTGAAACTTATAATGAGCTTAATAAACAAGTCTCCAAATCCACAATAATCCATAGTATCGTTTACATAAGGAAATCTAAAGAAGGCCAAGAAAGACATTCGAAACGGAATACGCTGCGATTTGTAAAGATATGCGCGTACGCACACAAAGCGACATTGTGCACCGATATGGGAAAATATCCCTTTTGTCATCTCTATTGTTGGTGACAGACGGACGGACAACTGAAAAGACAGGCTTTGAATACGTTATGTAAGGGAGGCTGGGCTGAATATGAATTTAGCGATTATGTAAATGGAGTGCTCGAATGTTGCGCTTGAGCTTAAATTTAGTTGTTTGTTTAAGAGGTATAGTAACTATAGTATAGTATAGTATTATAGTAGTAATAGTATTAACAGTACTTCTAGTGACAGCATTAACACTTCTTCATGCTAAATTAATGAAGATATTTGTTTACTTTTTCATCTGATAAAGTTCGAAGTTTTAGTTGAAGGTATTAGAATATTAAATAAAAGTAAGCTTTGATTAATAAATAAAAATAAAATGTGTTGATCTAGTAGAATTAAATGTTTGTTGTCACTGATTATTTATGGTCTTATAATAATTTTAAGTATTTTACACAACTATAAAAATAAATGTAAAAATACATCTCGGGTAAACGTCTCCGAGTTAATGACGTTGATTGCTGTTCATAAACTGTTATTTATTGATGTTCTTTAACATTTAATGTCTATCGGTAACAGACAGGTTTTGATGAATTTAAATCAGGTGCATAGTTTGTTTTACCTCCAGGTGATGGGCAAAAGTAGGCAAGTCCGGGTATGTTCCGTCAATCAATCAATACCAGCCGCAATGTGGTGAGGAATTTAACGATTATTTAACGACCTTCTTTCAATGTTATGTTAAATGATAATATATCTGTTCTATAGACAGATAACGCGTATGGGTGTAGCTGTAATAAATATTTTCCGTCATAATATGACAATTCTGTGATGGCTCGATACTCAATCATTTCGCTTTTTTATGAGCATCAAAACATTTCTGAATTTATAGGGTTACAAGTAATTATACTAATCGATTAATTTATGGGTAATGAACTTAAAAATAAACAAGTCTGAAGTAGCTAATGCGGAATATGAAGCGTTAGCTGTAACCTGTAAGTCACATGTGGCAGTAACAAAATCATGTCATGAAGAATGTTTATGCTACTAAAAACAAATACAGTTACATTCGTAATATTTTAGGTGTAACTACCTGTATTGTTTAAAATATCACCTAAATCACATTAACAACGGAATAACACAAGTAATAAAGTAAACGTGTGTATGGTCGTGTAAATCATAGCAATATTACGTTACACGTGACATTTTTCATATCGTATATTTATTGGATAGTCTTAAGTATGAAGTGGAGGCAAGCGTGAGAGCGAGTGGTGTGAACGACGCATAACCATCATTTATTGTTTAATACTGTCTCCATTTCAATATTTTATTGACACACTTGAACCGAACCGGCAATGCATCGAGGATTTTATCTAACGCGGGCTAAAGTTCAATATTGTATCCCACATTGTCATTGTAACTAATATTTTCGATGGTCCCCACACCGTAGTGGGTCTTGTTTTATTTTATGATAAATTTGTAATTACTGCCAGTTCATATTTCGGTAGACATGTCGTCAATAGGCTCTGTCGTTAAGTATTCACATTTATCGGAGTCTTCTTTTTATTATTTCTTATACGATTTCCTTCTTGTGCTACCGGCCAAAGATACGCGTAATCGGAAATGGTTATGTATTTTATCGACGCATGAATAAAATTTAATGGAAATAAAAAAATTTACATACATAAAATGCGTATACTTATAATATTCTGTTCATTAAGGTTTTAGTATCCGGTCGATTTCGGACACGAATTTCTCTCGATTAGTGGCAATATGATATTTTTATCCTTATCAATGTTTGTTATCTTTTATATTGGAATGGTATTACCTACTAGTTGTTTTATAACGGCCTATTAGTGTCATATGGTAAAGGGTACCCAAATCAGATTCGTAGGTACTTTATTTAGGTCCTTAGTTTAGGTGTAATACCTACACTTGGTCTCATCATAATGTATTTGTCACAGGATAGCCTTGATATAGGAAAATGTCGAAGAGCAATTTTTGGCGGTTATAATGTTAGAAAATACAAACGGTAGTAAAAAATGTATTGGCCGTTATTCTGGTCCAAAGAGCAAAAGCCATGTATATTTTTTTGTTATGCCCCCTGAAAAAAAAAGACCTATGGCTATAAAATATACATTTTTTTCATCATTTATGAGTTTTCAGTGGGCCATTGGAGGGGAGAAGAGAAGGAGAGCTTCGACTAATCGAGAAAACTCGTTTAAACAACCTAAAAATACCTACAACGTTTACGTGCCGTTGTGTTTTCCTAAGTTATTGATATTTTTATTTTTCAAAATTCAATTTGATCCAAAACAAAATTATTCACATAAAAATATTTAAAACATACAGAAAGCGCTCACATAAAAGAAAAATAATTTTCTATTTTTAAAAGCAATTATCAAGCACTTCCATGAAATTTTTGATTGCCTTATCACATTTAATATTAAGTAAAGTACGGCATTAATTTCGAGATTCTTAACTCTGACAAGCGAATATGTATTTAACAGTTTACGCATTAAAGGCGGTTTCCTTGGAAGCCTCGGTAATGTACACACAAGTATAATTAAAGACAACTATTAAAAGAAAGAAACGTTTGAAACGGTCTCAGGTTTCTCGGTAAGTTTGTGGGAAGGTTTATTAATTACTGGACAGCCTCTTAAAACCGTTGATTAGTCCGTTTGTCCCAATTTTATCTGATCCCGAATTTTTTATTGCCTATGGTCACTCACCCGGGCCATTGTAAGGTCATTATGTTCATTAACATGTTATTTTTACTTATAATTCACATCTAAATTGTCCTCCGGCTTCAGCTTTTATAGTTGTTATAAAACTTTTTTTATACGCTTTAGTCAGTGGTCGGGGAATTTACGGATTTTTCTACAGTTTGCTTTGTTTTTCTGCCGAATTATCTTTTCTTTTGCTCTTAATTCTACGAGCGTAAATACAAATATCCGAATAGAATTTAAATGAGTAACAAAATCAAATACGAAAATAAGTACAAAAATGTAATGGTCTCCAGGACTCGCGTAATTTTTTCTGAGAATAATTGAACTCGTAAAACTTTGTTTACGAACATATTGATGTTGTGACCAATGCAGATGTTCACACAGCTTTTGACTTTCTTCATCTTTTATTACAACACTACCCAGACTCACCTACTTTCAGAAGGACCTCTTGTTTTAAACTCATCTTAGAATTTACCTGTAACAAAGAATGTTTTCATGAATATAACAATTTTATATACATTTTTCTAACACCACTGGTATTTTCATTAGTAGGTACATATAATTGATTGAGTAATAGTCTATGATAGTCGATCAAAACAAATGTAGAGATGAAATTGTATGTTTATTTTTTATCTTTGTTTGTTGGTTGGTTGGTTTAGAGTATCATATCTCTTCTTTCCCCCATAATTGTTTTGGTTTCGGAGGATATAACATAAACGTAACGTCATTATAAATTGTGTAGTGTGTATCAATAACATCATTATAGAAAATTATAAAGGCAGTTTCGGAAAATATTTTTTTGGAAAACTTAAGAGAAGTAAAATATTTTTATATTTTTATACATGAATTAACTTTGTAAATTATATTCTAGTAAATTATATAGATTTCATCATTATATGCGCGTGAAAAAAAAGTTAGTAACGATCGTCTTTTGTTTCATACCAAGTTGTTAACATTTCCCCATTAAAAACATTAACACGCCGCCGTGAACCGAAACCGTCTCGGCTCACAGTGAGCGTGGACAAACTTAAATAAATGCCCACTAATGAGCATAATATTATAATGTGGTGGTGAAAAGAAACTTGTTAGGTCCACATACAGGGTGTTGGCGGCGCTATTAAATTCTAACGCTACGGTGCAAGCGATGACCGGTAGGGTGTAATTTGTGGGCGACAGCGTTTTAATCAATCAGTTATTTTTAGAATTTCATTTGAGTCAATAGGTTTTCTGGCTAATAAGACCGTTACTCATCTGTGGAGTCATCGATGAAATGTAAATTTTATAAAATCCTTTTTATATTTGCAATAATTTTACTACTACTTTATTAAATTAATCATATATGCATCAATAGAAAAGCGTAGGTACGAAATGATCGTAAACATTAGAATATGATAATTTTGATTTAAGCTTTCATAGACTGCTAAAAAGTACTATACGTATATTGATTTAACTAATTGTTCTAATCGTAGACAAAGTAATACAATATATAAGTAATAAGATTACAATAAACAAAGAAAACACCAACCGCTCGTAACATGCACCACACGAGGCCGTGCGCTGAGCAAAGCCTCCATACATGTAGCCCTCTGAATGCACAAAGACGTACAATAATCATAAGGCGAGGCGCAATTAAAAATTTAAGGCACTTTGTAGCTGGTCTCTTGCCAAGGCTTTTAAATGTAAGTAGCGAAACGTGCTTTTAATTTTATATATATTATATATCAGCGTTTATGTGAACTTTTGACACATATATACACGTATTATGGCTTTTGTATTATTATTTATTGATGATTAATTTGAAGATATACATCATAATATAGTTGGAGAACGATGATATAGATTTAATATTATATCTACACATCACATAACAGTCATCGATGGAATGTGAATTTTTTAATCGACTATCAGCCTAACGACAGGTATTTACATACAGAATGAACCTTTCAATTTGGAAGCATCGATATCTTAGCACAGTAGTACTTATACAGTACAAATATCTAAAGATGTCTCGTAGTTTCTAATGCGTCTTAGCCACGAGTCGAGCGCGATCATTTGATTTTCACAATAGGTGAAAAATGCTCAGAGTGCCATAACATTTTCTTTTGTTTTTCTTGGTTTCCTAAATATAAACATACTTTTGACACGCCATAATATGGCGTGTATATTATACAGGGTTTCTTTTTGGTCACCGGCCAAATTTTCAGGGTTGGTTCAGAATCAATAATTTAAAATATTCGATTTATGAATTTAAAAATAATAAAAAAAATAATTAGATACAATTACTTTGTCTCATGTTATAAACATATTTCTTGATCACCACGTGGCATCTGACTCGCGAGTCGCGATCGGCCGGCGTCACTGACCTTGAAGTCGATACATTTCGTGTGCGAACAACGATCGATGTATTTTTAAGGATCACCGATTTTTATTTAACAAAATATAGCAATAGACGATAAAATTTAAAACACACCCTTGGAATGATGTTTACTTTCTTATTTTAAACCAAAAAGTAAGTAATCCTCTATATTATATTAAGATCGCTGTTTAGTTTAAGTTTCTTTACAACAAACATTTTTGCTTGGATGTCACATTATATTATTATTGCATATCGATCGATTTCTGACTTAGGGTCTTAATGGAAATATCTTGAAATGTTCCAACTTATTTAAAATAATTAAAGACTGACTGACTGACTTATAACAGTTCTGATTAATGACCGTGTCTATGAACACATCTTTAAGTAATACAAACTAACAAAAGCAAACTACCCCAAAAGTGTTTCATATCAGCAAACCAACTGATTCAAGAATTACAGATTTAAAAATATATTTCAAACACGGCCGGTCAGTACAAAGAGTGCGATATCGAAAGATAAATACAGAATGATTTAAAATGATATGAACGCTCCAATTAAAATATCCGAATTTCCCAAATCACTTCCAACATTCTAAACAAGTGCACCAACATCACAAACTAGCCCGGATAAACATAGAATAATAAACAACAGAAGTGTCAGTTCGCGGAATCATCGAGAATAAAGCGATTTCGTTTCGCAATTGAAATGGATACTCGGAAACACGTTCTCATATCTAGACGAATATCTCTCTCTTTATTATTCCAATAACAATCCGTAATGAGTGCTCTGGTCAAACGTAAATAGCGACTTCATACGTTTGAATGATGGCAATGTAAACTCTGTTCTATGAGCTACTCTGCACTCATTAGGGTTGGCGACCGGCAGATAATGATCACCATTAATCTTTTTTTAAATTGAAAAAGCGATCATTCTGAATCTTCATATAGACGGCGAAATGCCAATACAACTTAACCGTGAAAGTCACTTTCTTCATTGTTATGATTAAAAAGCTGTTAGATGTGAAGTTATGAGAAATTTCTTTAGCATATTTAAATTTTTTTGCTAAGTTATTTAATTAAGATGTGAAAATATCTTATTTTAAAAAATGTAACTCTTTGAAAGTCATAACAATATAGGAAATAAATTAATCAAAAAAAGTCCATTAGGCGGTGTTGGAATTTGCCGTCGATATGTTGCGGAATAACAATGCAATTCATATATTTAGCTTCATTAAATTTAGAATATTAAGCAGTTCAATTTGTTAAGGTTTCAAATACTTAGCGTAAAAATATTTGACACGCTTTATAAATTGTGAAACGTCTACATGTCTATGTGATTGGATGTTATAACAAGAAGTTGCATAACCTGCGCAATAGTAAAAGTATATAATAGAACTAATAGGCGCCGTGTAACATTTGTCTGTAGGATGTGTGAAAGGAAATTGAGCTGTCACAATAGTAATAAATGTCCATATTTGCATGCATATCGTGCTATACATCATCGCCTTTTTGCCGCTTGGAACGCAAATAAAAACTTTTCTAAAATAGCCAGAGATTAATAGGAATATAATAAATAATAGGAATGTACTTAAGAGGGAAACTAAGTTTAGACCAGTAAGGACAGTTTACGGCTTTTAACCTCGTTAGTATTAGCAAGTATAATATTCAACGCTACAAGTTTTTTTTCTCTTCTTCTTTTTTCAAAACAGTAAGCCGCGTTTGGCTTCAATCAATCAGCTTCGCGAAAACAATTAGGACAAAAAACAAAAGCAAGGGTTGGCAACCCTAATGCCGTTGCCGGTGAGATCAAAGAAGCACCTCACACGGCCAGTTTACATTGTAATATCTGCTCTCCCGTGTTTACTCTGTCACTAGACTACTGACCTCTGCGCGCCGGATATCGGTCGTCTCACCGCCACAACATCCACAGTTGACACGTCACAGATCGCTAATTATTCTTACAATGTTACGTGTGTGTGCGTGTGTAACATGTGACTTATAGGTAGTACATACTTTATAAGTGGAGTTTACTCTTTAAGAAACGATGTATAGCGGTATACAAACAGGAGGAGTTAAATATACGCTTTTAGTGTAAAGCTCTAATATACATTATCGCGCTTACATCCTCCAGTCGTTCGTCAGAGCCGAACCATATTTTTATTAAATACCTACATTATTACTTTAACTAATAGTTATCCACGACTGCCTTCTCATCGCCATTCTCGTGGACAGTGGAAATATGCATGTCCTCAAAGCTTTCGATATTTTATAGCAATCATCCATTTCCTGCAGTTTTCTTCACAAAAGACCAAGAATTCTAGCTCAAAACTGTTTAGTTTTACTAGAAGTATATAGTAGATTAGAATTATATATTATAGTGAAACGAGTCAGTCTTGATATAGGATTGTTTGGGTTTAAATAAGTGACATATGAATACTAATTGTAAATGTAAAGATGGCAGACATCTTTTCGAGTGAAAAAGCAGCGACGTTATCGCTAAAGATTTAATTAATGGTGTCGGTGTTGTCGAAAGGGCGTTTGGAGTTTTTGGCGCAGAAATAAAGCCGCAGACCCCTATCTAGATGGAAGCTTGAATAACATTTGGTGTATTGGCGGAATACTTGAGATTCAACCATATATGGCAATTATATGATCTGATGCTTTAAATCATTATGTAGATCTACAAATTTAACGCGATCCTATCTGATGACACTGTCGTGTGTTGTAATGTCCGTCCGGAATGGATAGGGTTGCCTCATCTTGTGCCCTGAGGTGTTGATTGGAGAAAATGAGGTCATGGAGCTCTGTAGCGGAATTGTGTCGGCGCGATCATGATTTTTTTCGCTCACAGCCTATGCGTTTTATGAGTTTATGAGTGGCCGATGGCCCATTGGGGTATTAGAATCGGTTATCAAATTCGGAGACATTTGGTGTATACGTACTCTACTAGTTTTTTGTAATAAAAAAAGTAAGTAGTATAGTAAAGTATTTTATTCTGAGTGATGAATTATAAAGTAAATGTTACAAAGCTATCGAAATGGTCCACTAACTTTAGTTACTACGATCTATGTCCATCTGACCCATCGTCAAACAATTATTTCCAGTTGTCCAGCATTTCAGCCACTCCAGCTAGACCTGACCAGAACTACGCTCAATTCACTTAATAATTACGATTATTAAAATCCTTTTGAAATAACCAATATAAAGAGCCCTAATTAATACCCAAGCGGAAGTTTTAAATGGCGTAGTGAAACAAAAGTAGCTTCTGAGGTTTTATTTGTACAATAAATGGGAGGCGAATCGATTAGACAACAGAGCTTAGATCACAGAACTGGATGCGTTAATTAATTAAAATAACAAGTGAAATAAGCTACGCTATTATTTATAGAAGTTACTTCGTCTTCTGTCGCACAACGGTGAAAAGAAAACATTTTAATGGCTCACTTTTGATCATATTTTATGGATTCTGTCATAAAAGTTCAAGGTATTTGTGACGATTTTGAAACGTAATCTCGAGATCAATCATTAGAATCAAAATTTAATTTGAACTTTAACTTCCTGAATATAAATCTAAATGGGATTTTAATTTAGTTTTTAGAACGATATGAAATGTTTATACATATCTTCAAGACATAGACGTAAACAAGAATGTGTTCTGTGGTGACATTTATTAATAATCTATGTTCCGTGAACATGACTGTACTTTTCACTGTGTGAACACTCAAATAAAATATTGCCGAATCGCCGCCTAGTAAATTCAATAAATTTGAAAGGAGTCGATTCGGCAAAAATTGGCAAGTTTAAATTGTCCAATCGACACCTAAGTCATATCTATGACTATATCTATACATGAGTTACTTTGGGTTAAAATTTGAGACTAATAATAGTATAGACATAGATGTAATAGTGACCCCGCTAATATTATCTGGGGTCACCTCATCTTCATTTTCCTAGGATTTACGATAGGTTTTAGTTGCGTAAGGATTTCTCCTAGGCAGATCAGAGTCCGCAATCTAATCGTCAACTTGCGCTGCGTAAATGCTTTCCTAATAATATGAAAATGAACAAGTGGTCTGACCAAGGAAATGAAACTATTTAGAAGAAATTTCACTACTCTAGTTCGATTATCACCGAATTAGATAACATTAAATTCCACGTAAATGATCTTGTTTTCTCATTCAGTGATTGCTATATTATACTAATCTACTGTTTAGCATTCATTAGTTATATCGCTTACCGGTCTCCACTACAGGTTCGTTAACTTTTAATGTAAACATATAATTATCATAACTGGAGAAATTGTCTGCGTAATTCTAGTAAGCGACTTAAGGTTCGCTTCCTTGTTCTGGAGAGCCGCGATAAGTTGTAAAACCTGACAGTTTGTCATTTATCCACACTTAAATGCCGATATCTATGTGTACGTCAACATCATCTTAAATACCCATATCTTTAACATCAACTTCACTGATCTTATCGGTCATGAGCAACATAGTTGGCAGCATAACGAACATTGAATTCGTTGTTGTAAGAAGTGTTGGCTTCATTATATTAAGAACTTGAAAGAGATATTCTTTTTTGTTTGAGATATTTTCTAATATTGTAAAGAGCGACGGTATGGGTGCGAATTGTAGACAACAAAAGTGAAGATCAATCCCGAAGCTACACATGTGTAACGCTATTATTCTATACGTTTAGTAAGTTTAAATGAAACATTTTTCTGTCCATGAATACGCGCGTAATTTATAACCTAACATCAAATTTAAAATACAAAATGTACCCTTACTTGCACTGAGACGGATCTAGCAATTCACCATGCGCCATACATACCATGTAAAGCCATTCAAGCTCTAGCAGGGAAAATAGAAGTGGACATGCATGCATAAATACACTCGAAAAACATTTCCCTTCTCTGTACGCAGTCGGGTAAGGAGATCCCATATTATACGTGCGTCGTTATAGGCACTTATAATATGAGATGTCACGTGAACGATAGAGATTTAAAGTATCGCACATTAAAAAGTTTAAATTTGATTTTAATTGAAATTAATAAATACCACCGTTTCCGGTATAACATCATTAGAAATTCCAATTTTATTGCCTGCCATTAGTCTTTCCGCGAAAACAAATAAAAACAATAAACATTCAAAAATAGAATCAAGTAACCAACATGGAGGAATAAATTCAAAGTCCATGTTGAAACGAATAATAGATAAGACAAGCGTGAGTCACAATAGATAGGCATAAATCTGTCGGGAGCGAATAAAATCTAACGCGATTCCGATTTTTCTCACACATCTAACGACCACGATGACAAACTAAAGGTTTCTTCGCGACTAAATCTCCTATATTTTTATATTGTTCTAATTTTTTATGTCCCTTAATTACATATTCTTATGCCATTTACTGTTTGCAAATAAAATTAATGTGCGTGTAAAATATGTTTTCTTTGACTTTCTGACGATAGACTGGATTTAAACTTCAAAGTTTTAAAAATTTACGATTGTGTTACACCAAGCCGGGAGCACCATTATCTAATGACGGCATAGAACATAAATTATTGCGCGTCCTATTAATATGCAACTAAAATTTAATTACGTCATAAACATGTCACCAGCCAGACCCTATGGTTTGATCCTAGAAGATCCAGACGGTTTTAGAATGCTGCTTGCATTACTAGGCCATTGCATAAGACAGTTTTTGCGTAATGTCAATGTAATTTTCTATAGGTACATCAATTTCTTATTGGATTTTTATTATGTTCCTATCCTTCTTATTACTAACCACGTAACTATATCCTCCCAAATTAATCTCAATCCTATTAACTGTGTTGTAAAATGTTTAAAAATATCTATTTATAAAAAAAGATATATGACACATCTTAAATACCATTATGCTTGGAGTGATCTTGGGAATATAAATAAAATTAAAATGACGATAAATAATTGTCTGGGCGGCGGTTATTCATAATAATACAGTTATAATAGAGATTTAAGGTGTATAAAAGAGTAGCGGTTGCACGGATAACGGATGACCACCTTTGACATCTACGCTAATGGTTTCTCCGATATCGGGAAATTTCAGTGACCGTCTGACGACGGATCTACGAGCGCTAAACCGCTGTGGTCCAAGTGATAAGCGTGAACTTTATAGGTTATTTGGCGCGCTTGCACCGATACCGATAAATCACAGGATGAAGTTGGCTAATAATTGTGCGCGTTGGATTTGACTAAGATGTGAAATCAACGCAAATCGATCGGATCGAATCATCGCGGAAGAATAATCACGAATGAGAATCGAATCTGCGCCACATAGTTCGCCTGTCAGATAACTTTAAGGAACTAGTGATAAAATTCTTTCATGATAATAAATTAGAAAAGAGTATTTTTCATCGCTTACATTATTTATACAAAAAGTGTGTGACAATTTATGTAAGACCAAATGGTCATTAAGTGATGACAAATGCTCTTTTATATTTTCCTAGCTGACGCCAGATGAGTATAAATTACCGGGGTTAAAATATTACGATTATTCTAAAAGTGTAAGTGAGTGAAGACAGCTTGCATACCACGTGTCGTCCTATAGCATTCACTTATATCTATTATCTTATTTATATTTAAATTTCGTTAGAAGCAAGTATATTATATATTATTATTCTACCAGCTTATAGAAATATTAATGTCCCACTTATTATATTTTTTTTGTACATATGTAAATGAAGAAATCACTAAAGTTAAATATTAAGGAGTTCTTATGTGTTTATTTTTATTCTAAGTGGCTCTTGTTATTTATATAAGCAATATTTTAGAAGAAAATCATCCAACATTGCAAGAGGCAGTCTTTGCTGATTTGTAACTTAATTAGGCTGGGTGAACCATGCCATAACCGTAACCGTGGTAACCAGACGTGGTTGTGCAAATATTTATGGACGTTGATATTTACCAAAACATTCCAACGGCTCATTTGTCCCTTAAAGCTATTAATATTCAGACCTTGCTCATACACAGTTAATATATAAAATATATGTATATTTTCGAATGACGCTATATTTTATGATTTATCCCACACGAAATCAACGTCCGTTGTTCTTTGTAATGACACGTTTATTTTTCCGGGATGTTGGTACTTGAAAGAAAAATGTATTTCGAAATATATTTTCATATTTTATTAATAATATGATATGTTTCTGTTTCATAATTCTACAGTTCTATTTTTAAATACCTTTGATAATAATAGTTGTTAGCACGAAGTATAATGTTCATAGACAAGCAACCGGACATCTATAAAAACAGGAATAGAAGTCGGCAACCTGACTTAAAGTCAGGGCTTTCACAAGTCACATAATCACATTTGTTATTACGCGGCACTTGATGCAGCACGTTATGTACTTAATTTGTATTGATAGTTAATGCTACATTTACAAAACCCTAACTATTAATGTGCCAAAACCATTTCCACTTGCCAAAACGTTGTTATTAATTTTTTGGAGTTTACACACCAATAATGGAAGTGATAAATAAGGGAAAGAAAATCGTATGAAATTATAGCCCTGTGAGCCACATTTTACTGTACAACGTCTCTTGTTCACTTTTTCACTTTAGAATCATATTCTGTCTTACGGAGTAAACACTAGCCGCATTTTGGTAATGACACACAAAGCATTGAATAAGACATAAAAAAAATATGACTATCTATCTAAGAACTTTTTGTTATTTATCATAAGGTAATAACTATCAAATGGCCACATGCGAAAAGAAGACAGGTCTCTGGTTTGTTATATAACTAAATTTATCAAAATTACCTACTTCAGAACGGACTGTTAGAGATGACAAAGACCAACTTATTTTATCGCAAAACCTTCAAGACGCACGTTTTAAAAGGATTTCATTTAAGCGCATTAAAATTTAATAAAATAACAATAACCGTTCGACAGGATAAAAAGAACGGGCACGCATTTCGTGTCAAAGTTGATACCCGTAAAGCATTGCTCTCATCCGCACAGCGCGCACGATCTCACGTTCCGCTTATTTGAGAAAGTATTTTAATTATTTCTTATTACGTTGTTTGTTACAATACGTAATCGCATTTTTCGGTAACAGTGTTGCTGAGAAGCTTTAAAGTGTCGATAAATTTTGAAGCATAATAGTGAGGGATAAACATCGATAGATAACGTAATTGTATGTTATGCGATATCTTATTAGATTATTTGTATGTTTATTCGTGTACATAATGAAGAATTCATTCATTCAATTACATACCTATTTCATTTTGAAGCATAATAGTGATGGATAAAGATCGATATACAACTTATTTGTATCTCAAGATATCTTATTAGATTATTTGTATGTACATAAGTATATAATTTATGCACAATAAAGAGTTCATTCATTCGTTCATTCAATTACATACCTATTTCAGAGTCTATTTACATTACAAAAGAGCAAATTCTTGAGCGAGAATGTAAGATTTCTCAATACGATAGAATCTATATGAGTGTGGGATGTACGAAGGCATTCGCGTTAAAATTTATCTGGTTTTTTATGAGTGTAGGGAACTAGGCGCCCGGCGGTCTGGCCAATCTCAAGTAAGTCAAGGTGACTTAGGCACTATTAAGTGTTACGAAAAACAGTTTTCTTTCTTCGTTTTTTTGGTAGTAGGTATATAACGAACTTTAAGTTTTAAAGCGTTTTAATACTAACAACAGTTCTTGTGTATTTATTGCGTCTTTTTAATTGAAAAGTTCTTTCCCCAATCACAGTATATATGTCGCAGTCGGATTGTATAAACCGCCGTATTACATTACAGCTAGCCATTTAGAAAAACAGGGCCGTTTTGTAATGCGGCGGGTCAACGATTAGCCGGATTGTCGTTGAGAAACGTTCTACAATTTGGCGGCTCACGTTTAGCCTCATTGTGCCAATCCACTGGACTCGCTCGCTTCGCTCGCTCGTTGTGTATAAACATAGTCTAACCTAACCTAACCAATCCAAGTATGATTCTGCATATATATTTAACAAGTTTTCTTTGTTTAAATCAATGTTTTTATCGCATTCTAGTGAGACATTTTCCTTATATGACTCCATTGTTGTTGTGAGCGCCGCGAGTATTAAAATTGGGAACTATATTCTGTCAAAGAGGCGAATAATGACACGGACTATTACATTACGGCTAGCCATATTGAATAACGTTCAGCGGCGAACACTTTCTGGTGGAGTTTGACCTAGCCGTATTCGATCCGGCTAAGCGTTGACCCGCCGCATTACAAAACGGCCCTGTTTTTCTAAATGGCTAGCCGTAATGTAATACGGCGGATTATACAATCCGACTGCGACATATATATAACTATAATTATTGCGAGTGGAGGTTACTATTTGTGGTACCTACTTATTAAAAAAAATGCCGTGCTTTTTTTTTTTAGATAGACTCTACGCTAACGGCTGAAGACCAGTGCAGCTTCATCTGTATGAGAGGCGAGTTCCATGGGGTACTCGATCCTTTGTATTTATGGTCGATGGGGGTGCAGACCCCCCCTTCTTTCCCAGTTATTCTGGGAGGAGGCAAACCGGATTATTAAGATTAATAGTTTATGCTATTATTATCTTGGCCGAGGACAGCGGGTGTCCTCCTCTCCCCACCTCTTACGAAGGGGAGCAGCTCACGCGCGGCAGCTAAAAAGTGACCGACACGGGTCTTGAGCTAGAAGAGCTCTATGAGCTATCATGACATGATATATTCCGTCACTGAGCGGCACTTCGTGAAACCCCAGTTTTTAGTCCGTGAGAGTCGGACACTACCTGCCTGCAGCTCCCGATGTGGGTGGGTGTCCATTACGGATTTTTCCGGAAAAAAAAAGTATAATGAAAATTAAAATTCGTCGAGATTTTAATAAAGCTTTGCTGTGGATGTAAATATTTACCCGTTTACCCTCTATTCAGTTGTTTATCATAAAAATTAATCACAGAGAGCAAAGAAAGAACTAAGAGATCCTTTCAGTTTTGTGAAACAAAGCGGCAAGTCCCTAAAATTCCGGACTCCATTCTGTTATTCAGTGTCGACTGTAGCAAAGAAAGCCCTCAAAAATAATAAGACGAGAATTAAGTACTTGTTTCGTGAGGTTGGGGTCTCGATTATCGATAACGATATATATTTTAACATAGGTAATGAAATTTTGGTTATTATTTTTTAATATAGCGTCCTATATTAAAAAAAAAAACAAGCAAACGAGCATCAAGCAAACGAGCAATTGGATCCTTTTAGTGGCTACTCTCGCCCATAGACAAGCCAATATCTTTGCTATCGAGTTGCTATCCAATTTATTTTCTTCATATTTTGACCGTGATAATTTTGTACTCCTTTATTTAACTAGGGGATTTAAAGCTGAAGTATATTATTTACTTGACTATCCTACTAATATTATAAATGACAAAGTTGTTATGTTTGTTTATTTGTTTGTTACTCCTTTACGCAAAAATTGCTGAATCGTTTTTCATGAAATTTGGCACACATAGAGTAACTTGGATTATCACATAGGATAGTTTTTATCCTAAAAAAATGTTTGTATGGGAGGCCATGGGATGGTTTTATATTTTACTCGGGAGCGATATTTACGCGGATGAAACCGCGAAACCGAAAGAAAAATAATTATATTGTATTTTTATCATTAAATTTATATACATGTATAATGAATATAATATAGTAATGATTGCAAAGAGTAATGCTATTGTAGTTTTGTAGCTGCATCTAACCTGTATAATTAAACTCTCGCTCACATGTTTGTCTCTGTCGTGTCCTTGTACTTATTTTAAGAAAAACAAGATGACAATAGACACATAATGGGAATACTTGGAGGAATGCACAGTAATAGTAATTAGTCAACAAATAATAATCATTACTAAATTTTCAGTTCATTTATTCATATTATAAAAGGTAAAAATTATAATCGAAATCTCTTGAGAAAATTATCAATATTATATATATATATATAAAATAAAACTATCAGACAAAATAAAATCTCATTTCTGAAATATCGATAGCGGAACAAGACATCCTTAGCTCGCCCGGGAGCGCGGCCCACATTCCCAACTTTTCATCAGTCTTCTTGCCTTCCCGGCTCATTGTGTCCGTGGGAACCTTTATTGCTTCCATAGAAAACTGTGAAAGCGGTCCAAGAAAAGCATTTGTGCGCTCCGCCTGAATGGAACTGACAAAGAACCGGGTTTCAGTGTTGATTCGGTACCGGTTTCAGACTTTCCTTTCATCAGCTTCCCATTTTCCGATTCAACTCTATTGGTCGGTTTTTGTATCGGTAAATGAGTTTCGTTCTGTGGAAAGGTTAATTTGCTTGCCAGCTTCACTTTTTGTTGCGACCCCTTGACGTGAAAGGATTTCGTTTTTATTTTTACGTACTGTATATCTAGGGCGGATTTAGGTTGTATTTTGAACAAAAAATAAACTTCTGCAATGTTTTTAATGTTCAAGTATTATGCAATTAAAGAAAACAGTTCACTGTGCATCAATATCAAGATTATAAAATAATACTATCACGTTTTGTTAAGTAAAAATCATTCTGTTAAGTTTATTGACACCATCGTGAATCACAAAATTGGCAACCTTTTGTCACATTATAATTATTGAACTCTACTCATTATAATGGAGATGAGGTTTTATAATGCTTAATCCGGGGCCTTCAATTAGCATAGTATTGCTACCATTACGAAGAATTTGAAATTTAAATATTATTGGACCAGGGCAATTAATGCCCTTCGACGCATTTAAACGATATAAGCCTGGTAATACATATGCGTAGGTATATATCGCCTTTAGTATGTTTAGGTACGTACAGTTTAACTGATTTTAACTGCGATGCAAAAATATCATTTCGCATTTCGTTACATTTTATATAAATAACAAATTCTGAACGTTTGGTTCCCTTTATAATTAAGAAATTCAAAATTATTTGAATGAATACTGTAAAGATGCTCATCTAATTAACGCGTTCAAATAAGAATAAAAAGACAAACTACTAAATAAGTAATAGCTCTCCAAATGTTGTTAGTGAAAACAGCGCGATTCGGATTTTCCTTACAAAACTTTCCCGGACTTGTTCGTGTAACTAAGCGTGCACTATTTAATTATAAAACTCCCTCCTCCTCTGGGGGGAGAAATATCATTTTCTCAAAGGTTTTCTTTACCTGATACTGAGAATGTCTTGAAAGGTTGATCGCTATCAGGCTTCATTTTCATCATGCTTCCGTTTTAGTCGTGTTTCACCTCTCTTAATGGATAAATATTATTGCGTTCATTTTAATACAATCATATCATAATTTAATCGTGTCTCTAGCTTTCAAACAAGTTATATTTATTAAAAAAGAACCCTAAATGTACCTATGTTTCATTTATTTTAGACTAGATAGTGCGACTTCGTTCGCGTAGTTCCATTATAATCAAAATGAAAAGTATAATTACTGAATTTCCCGTAAGAATATGTGATTTTCCCGCAGTAAAAAGTGTTCTAAATTTTGACCAGCTTTAGTAGCTGTACACAAAAAAAAGTTTTATTTGAGTCTGTCCAGTAGTTTTGAAGATCAGCCTGGACAAACAGACAAACAGACAGACAAAAAAAAATAAAAAACATTGAAAAGTGTTATTATATACGTTGCCCAGAACTTAGTAGGTATATGTAGTTAAATTATGTTGTATACGAAACATCAGTCCATTCAATCAAGTTTTATCTCTTTCTACAAACCGATATTTTTAACAAGAAAAGAGAGATAGAAACAAATGCTCGTTACCATTTTTAAAACAATGTACAGACAAGGCCGGAGAGAAGCGCAATATCGTCGTAACAGCCTGGCCCTGATTAATGCCGCCATTACGGCGCGGCTACCGCGACAGAGGTTAAGTCGTGAAAGGAGGCGAAGATTGTACGGAGCTATTAGAGAGCGCTATCTAACGACCAGGTGATGCGAGTTCAATCTCGTTTGACGAACCCGATCCGCTGGGTTCGCATCTTTGTAGGTGAGCAAATCTATTTTTATAGCATAATGGGGTAAACGAGCGGTTGGACCTTTTTGACGAATGACGATGCCAATAAACGATATGCATGAAAATTATTTCTTAATATCCTCCTTTTTAATACCATAAAAGATAAAAGATAAAAGTGTAACTTATTGCTTATCTTTCGTCCATTTTGTGTAAGCCAAATAGGTGTTCATTTCAACATCAAACTGAGTAACAGGAAAATCCCCTTCATAAGACTAAGAGAAATTGACATCGGGCTGATAATTATAAACCGCTAACCACGAACTCATAATTGAGACTTGCTGACTATTACATTGGTTAATGCGAACTCATGGACATTATTAATAATCGATCCGGTGCATACATGAATAGAATATCGACAAGCTGTTTGACAGCACTATTAGGCGTGTTCCTATTCGATGCAGTTTACTTTGATTGACCATACATCATTCAATATTTACGTATTTAAATAACCACTTTAACCATGCACAGATTAAAAGCACGACTCCATAATTAATCTTTACTAGAATTTTAATGTAACGTTGCAATAATAGTGAAGATATTACATTATCGATATACCCACGATTGGTATTTCAATTAGAATAGACTCGATTTAATTATAGGTAAAGTAATTGCCTTCTTAATAACATTGTCGCAATTTTCTTACGAATTTCTTCGCATAGGTAAGAGTAGGTGAAGTTATGTGTATTCGACTTTTACTTTATCTACTTATAATATTTTTTTTTCTTACTAAGTAATTAGGACTATCACTTATAACTTGCCTGTCTAAGAAACGTTTATATATATATAGGCACCTATAGACCTTATGCACGAAATTTCAATTAACACGTTCACTGCGTACCTCAATTACAATAACTTTCAGTGGGTGCGTCATGGGGTCTTTTAGTTCCGATGCATAACATTTTTCTAGAGCGATAAAGGGTTGAAAAGATCCGATATACTGATATTTGTTTAACTGTTGTTATCTATGTAACTGTGATAATTTATGATTATACGTTAAGGACAACATATTGTAACATTATTTACCAAGTTAAACATAAAATCGCAGCAAGATCCATTAGATAGTTTGTTTATAAATAAAAAAATAATCTATCGGATCTTTTCGACCCATTATCCGCACAGATAAAAAAAAATATTAATAGGGTTATAGTGTTGTAGGTGAAAATGAAATAACGATATCGAAACTAAATAATATAATATTATAATAAAATATTACAAAGTATTGGACATATGAAATTTATT
>LUGF01010802.1:427445-448162 GCA_001625245.1 Calycopis cecrops
CTTATAATATTTTTTTTTCTTACTAAGTAATTAGGACTATCACTTATAACTTGCCTGTCTAAGAAACGTTTATATATATATAGGCACCTATAGACCTTATGCACGCAATTTCAATTAAATGCATCCACTCCAAACGGCGAAAACAAAAAGGGAATTACAAATACATTAGATGCTAAATTGGTAAATAAGTAATACTTAACTACCTATTAAACACCGTTCATTAAACTATCATTTTTTACAATTAAATCAGATTAGAAGAACCGATGTCGGAACATATAAATTAAATTACATGACTATCTATATTAAATAGATGATTTTATCACATCACTAATTGACTGGAAAATCACACGCGGAAGAATGCAGGTGGCCATTGCGAAAATCTACGCGCAGTGCATCGACCGGACCAGTCAGAAGAAACCTATGTCGATATGAAAATAAAGTACGCTTATGGTAATACCACTCGATAAGTACTCGTAAAATCCACTTTTATTTCCTTATACCCATTAAAATCGGTATCGTTGCATTAATATTACACGAGCAGTAGAAGAGACATGCGCGGAATAATTACGAAAGAGCCGAGTGGAAATAGCAAATCGCGCACGAATAGAAGAAAACTCGCGCCACAAAGACTCGCCCATTTTCACCGATCATTGTGCCAGAATGGGACGGATGTATTACCATTGTCCCCCTCCGACAAAGCGTTTTCAGCGATGCGCAAAAGAGATAGGCATCGACAATAGACAATTGTTATCCCCACCACTATAAAATGACCTGCCCTAGTAAACGCACGCACGCGATTTTGATTCTAAATTGGTACATTTCTCTCGGTTTAAGGTAGGTTTTTTTCCGTACAGCGACACAGCCAATAATTTGATTCGCCTGTTATCATTGGGAAAACAATGGTTTGAGTGAGTAGGTATGGTTGGAGTTATGATTCGGCTGAAAGTGGATTGGTGACGTGTATATGTAGGCGTGATTTCATAATCCACAAGTGACCTCATTCGTTTGAAATTTTGATTATGAATTCGGCGAAATGCGAGAGTATCCAAAAGCCGAAAGCAGAAGAACAATGTGATAGGATCAAATATAAACCTTGTCATTAGATAAAGGTTATAAGAACTGCGTGGGATATACGTTCTTACAAATCAAGGTATCTGTGGTGACGTATACGCTGTCGTGTCTGTGGTGTGTGTTGTATTTGGGGAAATTCTGATGTCCCCAAGGATTAAGTAGGCATCTTTATTTATTCTTCTTTTGGTAATTTTAAGAGGCAATTCCGTGTATCGATCTGAAATTATTTTTCGGGTCGAAATCGAATCTATTTTTAAATCTGGAATAGATCGATAGAGAATAGAGAGACGCGTAATTAAAAAAAAAATATTGTATCAATCAATTCAATTGTAAAAATCTAAAGCATTTACTTTGTAGAATTAATATCTGCAGTTAGTTCATTGTAGAAGGGATGTATGCGGGTCACGAACGAAAAATGTTTAACGCCTGCCTAAACAGTTTTTTTTAAATAAATATTTTAATAAGTGACAGCGTGTCCGTTCTTTCACAAACTAATTGGTCTGGCGGTAACCCCAGGTATTTTTTATCCGTTTGAGAGACATTTTTAAAAGCATCTCGTTGACATGTGTGATTTTATTGCGGACTTTTTAATGTAAGTGACAAGTGTGATGCGCTCAAGTGGTGGAAGTGTTTTGATGTAAACACGGCGTTAATTTTGTCGATATTGCCTACTCGCTTTGTAAGCGAGATGAAAGATTTAATGTTATTAAAAACATTTATTTTAAACGTGTGTTTTTCATGATTCTGTTGGCGAACTCGTGTTTAACGACAGTTTTCTATTTGTAAATTGCGTATATTTTTCAGCGGCATGTTTCATTTAATGTTTCTGCCCCATTGGGAAGTGAAATTGCAAATCTGGTTGTACGTACAATTGACAAGACGTGAGCGACTGAAGTTTTTACATACGCATCGTTTGCATATTTTGCATTACGCGTGTACGTACTAAGTACTATTCCGGTAAATAGGGATTTGACTCTCCGAATAATAGTTTGTAGCTATATTGTACAAATATTGTTATCAATATTTTTTAAAAATTATATGTCACAATGACTTATACCGCATAGTGCAGAAAATTGTTAATGAAGTGGAAGAGGAAGAAGCCTGTGTCTGTAACACAGTTCGTACAAGCACAGACAGACGTTCACTCTATCTCAAGTGCTCTACCTCACATTATGGTGTTCTTTGACGAATATGAGATTGAGAATCTGTAGTTGATGATTTGGGAAATGAATAATATTAATAATATTGTATTACAACGTTTATGTATTTCAGAACCTTAAGTAGTTTCTGAAATTCGTCTATTGTAATTGTACCTACATGAAATCGAATAATTTCGCGTTTGCTGAGGTTGTAATTCAACGAAAATTTCATAATTACTGTATATTCATTTATAACACTACAAATATTCTTAGATGTCTAAAGCTTATTAGATGAATGAGAAAGACAATATAGATTCAGAGTTTGAGCAACCATGCATTATTTTTCTAAGAAGCAAAATTATTTTTCATACAAAAGCCTTTAACATATAATCATGTACCTAAATAAGTATATACATTAATTACACTCGTAATGTTAACGACGCATAAACATGGCACAAGGGGAGGCCGAATCAAATAAACGCGGAGAATAAAAAAAAAGATGGCCACCCCGGTAATTTATTTTGTCTTTAATTTTTAAAAACAGAACGAGGACTAGCGCCAATGAGACGCATCCCTCGACTGATTGTCAATTAGCGACATCAAACGGGCTTTTTGCGAATTAAGCGCGCGTCGGTGTTCATTTTTTGTCCGGCTGCCGAGTGTTTGATGCGTTTTTCCGTTTCGACGTTTCATTTTCATATTTCCGTTTGTCTGGTCGTCTGGGGAGGCTACAATGGGGTGTTTTGTTATCAGGGCACTCATTTACGTTCGGATATTCAATTCGAATGAGTGCTGGAAATGTTTCGCGCTTCTGTTTTCAGTTGTGTGCTTTGCTGTTTTATAAGGATTGAGTAAATCAACTCATTATATCGTTTTTATTGCGATTTCTATAACGTCTAGCATAATATGTATCTGAAAAAATTTGAAAAATAAAGAATATTTATATTTCACTATCAGCTTTCGGTACCATAATATTGTATGATAGATATTACAGCAGTTTTAAGAATCTACCTACATAATACCTGTAAGTATTATACCTAATAAGTATACACATTATGCTAAGTGCTATGCTGGGCGTCATATTGTCGACACTATTCGATTCCCGAATTATCGAATTTGTATATGAATTAATTATATAATACGTAGTCATTTTCTATATATCAAGTAGGTTAGTAAGTAGGTGGATAGAAGCGGGCTTGCTTGCATAATACAACGATTTTATCAGTTCTGACTGTACCGTCAGTCGTCAGTATTTACCCATTTATAAAGCCACAACAAATCGCTTATCATTTTATATTAGACCGGATCGCCGACGAATAATGCATGTCCGTTTGAAACTCCATATATAATGCATGGGAATGCCAATCGAAAACTCAATTCCACGCTCCTAAACAAACGTGTCTGGCGGAAGGCAGAAAACAACGAAAATGAAGGAAAAAAAAATGGATTTCCAGCATCGAACGCGCCTATTCGGAACGGATCCGGAGTCAACAAAGGGACGTTCTGTATTTGAAAAAAAGCGCGAACGCGGGGCCGCCATTAGCCGTTCCCATTTGCGCATCTATGGCGGGCCTCTTCAATCTGTTCAGTCAACAATGTAGGGCTGACGACGGATCATCTTCTAGATTTACGTTCGAAAACAACCAATTTTCAATTGATAATAAATATTACAAATCAAATTAAGATTTACGTTTCAAAATATGACCAATACGCTTATTTTATATTAAATATTACACGTTAATTTTAGTATTCAAAATTCAATTCAGTCAATTTATTTTTGGTACCTTTTTTATTTTACCTATATTTTTGTTTTACTTTACTTATCTAGTTTAATCAAAATAAGAGGAAGCATACCTAAGATAAAACATACAGATAACAGAAATATATTTATAAACATTGGATCTTGTAAATGCAACAAATCATTTAACAATGTCAAGTTTTAACAATTTATACCATCGTAAATTGACGAGTGAATGTAGTTTTATGCCATACTTTTAGCGAAGTGTGTTTTTTAGCAAAGCAAAGTTTCATATTGCTGAAAAATATTGCATAAACACTACCCATTTACCTGTAAATTTACGATTGTATAAATTTCATAAATACGTTTGTTATTATTAGTTGTAAATTATTTAACAATAAACATCCAATAAAATGTATATCTATCTCTGTTTTATCTAAAATTTTAAAGAAACTTGACACAGCGTTCACTTTGAAGTAGCTATTTATAGAACCAGTGCCACGTCCACAGATTATAAATCAAAACATATTATGAAGAGGAATTTTATAAATGCAAGTTTTCACAATAACTACTATCTATATATTAAACAAAGTGGTTAAGATCTTTAGATACATAAATATATTGAAAATAAATTGATGCTCACGTCACACACGTATCATTTAAAGTCGGCAATTTAACTAAATAATAAAAAAAAATGTTTATGAAGCTACAAGTGTGTGAAACTTTTCTATTTAATTGAAATCAACATGAAGAATACATAATATAAGACCAGCTAAGGGTAGCGATATTACGTGCTACGAACACTACCTGCTACGGCGTAGCAGATGTAGTTCAGTGCAACAAGCGTCAAATAAAAAAAAATACGTCGTTATATACTAAAAAGTAAAACCTGGAAAATTCTATAACCCACTTATTAAACAACTAGTTGTGCTAAATATAACCTAACCCAAGTAAACAATTTTTTTTCGAGATAAGTATTTTTTATGATATTCAAAATTGTAAACTATGCGCCTAATTTCACCTAAACTCATTCAACAAAATCGCATTTATTTACAGGAGGACATCAAATACCACCATTGAAATAAACAAATACACAACAATATTCCATCTACATAACAAACAATACAAAAAATAATATCCATGATTAATAGCAGCCCTACGATAGTCTCGCATGTGATCGGGAGTTGTTCGAGTTTTTATCTGTGATTCATTAGTATGAGAGTGTCTTTGTTGCATTCGACTAACATAACCATTCCATGTACGGGCGTATTCATGAAATTGATTCGAGATGAAAGGATTTTCATTACCATTGTATCTCTCGATCCGAATTAAAGACAAATTGCACGTTCAATAACATCAATAACTCGAATAGTGCCTCTATTTGCGTTCGGTTATATGCGCTTTTTATTTAGTCCGCATTATGCGATGAAATATTATATGCGGAAAACATTCATTGCAAATATTTATTCGCGTTTTGATTTCCCGTTTAATCACTTTGTGTAGACGAGAATGGTGTTTTAATTTGGAATTGGTCCTCAGATATAGTATGATATTATAAATGAATTCCCATTTTGTATATTTATGTTGCTATATCATTGTATAAACAAAATATTATGTTAATGTGTATTATGTCTAATGCCGGATAAAGGATATTTCCTAAAACAAGTTGATAAAACTTAAAAGGAGATTCCCACGCCACATTAATTTAAATGAAATAAAGATTTTGATTTCGAATTACTTAAATTGTGATATACCATTATGTAGGAATGTAGATGATATTTTATGGAGTAGAGGCATATAGTACTAAATATCAATACAGCGATGGCTGCAATTAAATATATACATTTAAAGAAACTGTAGAAGACTTCATACTGACTGTGTCTTTTGCGGCGCAGATGCAAAAACTATATATAATGAAAATTTTTAAAAAATACAAATTTGTAGGGCAAAATAACGGATTGACAATTCGGTCACATAACATTACACGTTACCATGACAATATATTTCCAATAATGACAAGACAACGGCTGTCGGGTCGACTAGACAGATATATAATTAAGTTAACTAAGCCAGCCTAACCCCGCAGTTTCACCGGCTTAAAATGTATCCCAGTATTTATATGTTATTCCGGATTTTATATATATCATTGCCATTTCGTCGTGTATACAAAGTTTTACATTTTTAATAATCTACCTATCAATGAATATCAATTAACCATGCACAATACCTGTTGTTTAGATATGTATGTATATTTATTTCAACGTAAAACTAATAAGATATTAAAGTGTAAAATGGTCCAACAACCGAAAACAAACAAGCACTTGAAGATAAATTGGAGATGTCTCTAGTATTCCAATGACCAGACAGATGTTTAGCATGCAAGGGCACGGATTGAAAGAATCGAAAGGGCTCGTCCCCTTTGTGTTTCAAAATAAGTATGTAAATTACCTTCACAAAAACCTTTTGATACAAAAACAGAGTGCGCAGTCAACGTAAATATTTGTAATGTTTTTGAGAAGGAAAGTAACTTTTAAATCTAATTAGCGCGTTCGGTAGAATTTATAATGTCGGCAACAGTTCTGTTGATATTAATCACTTCTATTCTTAAAATTAATATATTGAATGGTTTTATATTAACTAGAATAATCAAATTATCAATCGTCAATAATTCAAAGATATAAAATGTAAAAGTTTTAGATTTATTGTAGATTAGCTATGCCTCGCGTTTTCACCCGCATTTAATTTGAAAGTTACTCTTTCACACAAAAAAAATACTTTACACCGATTTAAACGTATATTTAGGTGAATATTACTTACGCTACTGGGCACATTTAGTCGAATCTAAAACCATTTCTATTAAATTAAATTTCGAACCATTTTCGGTTATTACACGAATATCTATACATAATGCCAGTGCTTTATTGACAAAACTGTATAATCTATTACGTTTACATGGACATTCGAGGAACGCTTTTAAACGGCATTTCAGTTGATTACCCTTCGTACAAATAAAGTTGGACACGCACGAGTTTAGTCCCAAAATACTATTCGTAGGAAACTTTAAATTGCACTCGTTAAACAATTGCATTGGCTATTTACTTAATAAGATTAAAAAAAAGATAAAAAAGTCTTCATTGGAAGTTAATCTTTCATTGAAGACTTTTTTTATAAGTATTTTTTATTTCTATTTTTATTTTGCAATAATATGATATCATTATATTATCTATGTATATTAGATGATAGTATCGAATTTAAAGAAACATCCCGCTCGTTCGTATGATATTGCCGTAAATTGTCAGCTATGTAGCGTTTCGTATGGTTCATAACTTTCTGTCAGTCTATTCGGGGCAGGATGGAACGATGATGGACAAGTTCATCAGGTTCACTGCGAACGCGGCCAGTGCTGACCAGCAGCCGAATGTGGCTACAGTCCAGGTTAAAGTATTCTGTACAAATTCGTGTTTATTTTTTTTAATATAAAGTGTTAATTTTATATTTTGTGTAATATACTGTAATGGCGTGATACATCGCTTTTATAACTAGATTTATAGATTACGAGCATATAATGTGCTTAAATATAGGAATTTCTTCATTCCCATGAGACGGTTTGGTAATTGCAAATTATGTCCCGTTAACATTCAAATATCTCGCATTTCTTTCTTCTTACTTTTCCTGCTGCGACAACAGCTGCGTCCTCTCCATCTGCAGCTAGACGATCATCTCGGACAGCTGCCTCGCCTTCTTACTTCTATTGTACTGTCAACTGTTACCTCACCTTATCATGTTCCTGCTGCAACAGCTGCTCCCTCTCCATCTGCAGCTGGAGGATCATCTCAGACAGCCGTCTCTCCTTCTTTCTTTTGTTGTAATATCAACTGTTACCTCACCTTAATATGTTCCTGCTGCGACAACAGCTGTTCCCTCACCATCTGCAGCTAGACGACCATCTCGGACAGCCGCCTCTCCTTCTTCCTTCTATTGTATTGTCAACTGTTACCTCACCTTATTATGTTCCTGCTGCGACAACAGCTGCTTCCTCTCCATCTGCAGCTGGAGGATCATCTCGGACAGCCGTCTCTCCTTATTTCTTTTGTTGTAATATCAACTGTTACCTCACCTTAATATGTTCCTGCTGCGACAACAGCTGCTCCCTCTCCATCTGCAGCTAGACGATCATCTCGGACAGCCGCCTCTCCTTCTTCCTTCTATTGTACTGTCAACTATTACCTCACCTTATTATGTTCCTGCTGCGACAACAGCTGCTCCCTCACCATCTGCAGCTGGAGGATCATCTCGGACAGCTGCCTCTCCTTCTCCAGCACGCTCTCCCCCGCGAGGGCTTGTATCGCTGCGGCGTCCAGGACTCCGCGGCGGTCGCTACGAAGAAAGAAAAATACATTATTAGACGAATATTAATTTCTTTTTACGGAAAAATTATACATTATTAGACGAACGTCTTCTTTTTCCCATTTATAATCGGAAGGACCTAGAACTGACGATGTTATTGTTGCAATGGAGAAAACGGTTCGTCGGACGGTTGAACACTTTTCTGTGATTTGGTTTAGGGAGACGTGTATACGTCATAAGCATTAAAATAAATAAATAATTAGGACGAATATAAACATAATGCTATTTTTGTGTGTTACAAATTCAGTATTGATTATCGGTTATCACTTTTCGATTGGCATCTATTAATGGACTTATCTGAGCAGGTCAATACTCTGTTCGCGTTATGAACGCAGTGTTAGCATTTTCCATCGGTCTGTTATTGTTGTAAATAGTAGAAAAATATAACAGATTATCGACTAATCCATGGACTATCATCGATAGTCGCAACTTAGTCCTAAATCCTGATAATTATATTTAAAGTGTTGTATATTAATGTACCAACTGCCTATGCCATTATTTTGTGATACAATTTAACATAGAACGGTAAAGCACAGCTGTTCACACAGAAGTGTGTTTTTTAAATCACAAGAAAACCGGATCGATTAAATATGGGCTTGTATATTGCACACAGTAATTATCATGAAAAAAATATGAATTATTTAAAGTATAATCTATGAAGATTAGAATAATTAGCTTTCGGTAAATGTCATTGACACATTATACACTTTTTTTTTTATTTTTATTGCATTTTTTATTTTCTATTTCAAGAAATACTTTCGTCATGAATTTAGAAATTAAAAATTAAAACGTTTTTATCTAAAAAAAACATTAATAACGCGATTATCAGGGTCTCAGATTGTCAATAGCATTTTTTTAATTACTTTATTATAAACTTATATTTATACATGAGCTTTGTTTAAAAACTGAACTTAAGAACTTTGCTTCTATCTGTCTTTCTTCTCGCTGACAATTAATCACTGGTGGTCATCTCCGGATTCAATTCTGGCTGTCCCGGGGTTCGAAAACCTTGGGAGTTGAAGGCTCTTTTATGGGTACAAAAATGGTCTTATTGCCCTTAAGACTTTGGGGGGTCCGGGGTGCAGCCCTCTCTAAGCTCTCACCTGAATCCGGTGCTGCTGTTGGCCAGGATACATACCTTCATAATAATCATAGTGCCACATAAATTGGGGCCAATATAGATGTGATGGGAACAGCAAGCTTTAGTATTATATGGACAGGTGGTGGATTTGAACACCTGACTTATTTATCTATTTTACTTGATAATACTAGGTAATTGACTGATATGCATATTTTTTTTTCTGTTAAGCAAATAAAATAAAAATGATTGCTAATTTGCTATCTTATTAATATTATTAATACGAAAGCTTGTATGTTTGTTTGTTTGTTATTCCTTCACGCAAAAACTGCTCAACCAATTTTCATGAAATTTGGCACACACATAGATATAGATACCTTGGATTAACACGTAGGATAGTTTTTCTCCCGAAAAAATGTTCCTATGGGATGCCATGAGATGATTTTCCACGATATCGAAATTTACGCGGGTGAAATCGCGGGGCGCATTGAAAATAAATTTTGCTTTTGTTTTTTCAGACAGTGTAATGAGGAATTAATATATATTTAATTATATTATTTAATTATAGTCCGTGAGGATTTTGTAACAATCCGCTGAGCCATAAGGGGTGAGATGGCAACGTACTGTATAACTTCTATTTAGATATTTTTAGGCACCGATATTAACCAGGGAATCCGTCATTAGGCTGTTTTTTCATAGTGTAAGGGGGAAAACGAGCAATTGCAGCTATTTTCATGACTATCGACGCCCATAAACATAGAGCGCATAGAGGTTATATAGATCCGTCCTCCTCCTCCCTCCATTGGCATTATACCTTCTTAAATATAAAATATTATAACCAAATATTGAAGTAATACAATTTTGACACACTTAGCTTTATCCGCATGCACGAATTACATGACTTGATCTTATGATTACATAAATATCAATCACATAAGGATGACTAAACATGAAATAAAATAATCATAGCTATATATTGTGAAATGGGAGTGCGGTTAAAACGCTGGCTTGCAATTTGTGAGAGTTGTCAGAACGGTCGGCAAAGTGATGTTCTTGATGCAGCCGATACCGATCGCGGCGGATCAGAAACAATTAATGTGTCGATTCATTTCACCCGCCGATCGATCGCTCCTACCACTTGTGCTAAAGTCGATTGCGAATACGCGGTAATCGTTTTTCGATTAGTTTTTATATTTGGAAACAGTCGAAGCTTTCTGATAATTGACGACATCCATACACATCCGCGTCATCTGTGTTATTTGAGAGCATGTATGTATTTTTTCTACTTTGTATTTCTCTAATTTGAAAACTGTGCATTGCATGAAATGCGACAATATTGCTGTCACTTTGCTGCAGCAATGCAGTAGCTCTACATTAAAATAATCTTAATCTTTAGTATGTGCTAAAAATGACGAGTTTCGAGTTGCTTCCATTGGAAAAAGTCCATATTCAGATTAGCATAAATGCTGATGATGATGATGGCCATGGTAGAGGAGATGTCCTGATGCTAATGATATATTCCCCTTAATTACATACCCCATGCGGCATACCCCCTGAAACATCTCAAAGGCCAAACACGCTTGTTTTGCGCAAATCATCTGTGTGTGTAGTCTAATATTTAGCATACAGTTTCGCAAGGTGTGTGAATAATTCATAACGGCCCGGTTTCAGAGGATTCAGCGACGGCGCGTTGTCAACTAACAAAGGTTGTTATTACAGGGTGAACTTTAAAGCGGTACACGGGTGCTACCATCGGTTTTGTACTGATACTCGACTGCGAAATGAGGGTTCCATTTTAAAAGGTTGCTCACTTTTTAAGCGTAGTTTATGTTTGTATATTTCTTATTTTATATACAAATATATCTACGAAACCAACTAATCTATTCATATTCAAATAGCTTTTATTTAAACTAAAGTGAATATGAAATGATTTTTTGTTATAAAATATATTTGTCTTTCTAAATATTATATAAGGGTTACAATAAATTGTATAATAAGTTATTGTTTTTTCTTAAGTGATAAAATACTTAAATAACGAATTTTTATTTTATGTTAGTAGTTGTTGGTACCTAGATTGGTTAGAAGATACATGCGATTTATAAACAAACATAGTAAATGTTAAAAACGTTTATTATTGGTATAACGTATGTTATTGGATAAATGTGTTGGGTGAAAGAACAGCAAGTTTCCTCACAGGTATTTTGTTTGGAATAATGGTAATTGGTATAATATTCCTACAATTGACTTCTAAAACCTATAATGCGTTAATATAATTTTCGGTTACCGCGGACGTTCATTGACGCTTCAAAAACACGCAGCGAACACGTGGTCGGTACCGGGAGATTTAATTGATCCCTAATAAAACAGTAAGCATTGCCTTTTAAGTACCGGGAGCTAGAGTACTCTATACTCATTACGAAAGTACAATTCAAGTTAAAAAAAACACATGAGTTTTTCTCACTAAAACGTTGCAGGATAGCGGTAGTAGGGGCCACGGTTCCACAAACGAATGCATCGGAGGGCGGAACTGAATTATTAATGTTCCGTCCGGGCTCCGTCGTCAAGATGCTATGATATACCTCCGCTCCTCATCACGTACGGGCTGTACTCATCTTTGTACTCCACACCATGTCTACTGCCAATCTAATTTCAAGTATTGTGGGTAGTCCATACATATGAGTTTTTTCTTCTTGTGGATCACATTCTTGATAAGAGGTAGTGCCATACTGCATTTTTGCATGCAGTCGAATTGGGCCGGCACGACCGGGAAGGTACCTCTCGCTTACACGAGACTGGCGTAAAGTGGCAGCTGTGCTGTTGCGTTTCGTGCGGTGTGTAAGTAGCCGGTGGCCCATGGAG
This sequence comes from Calycopis cecrops, assembly GCA_001625245.1. Classification (NCBI taxonomy): domain Eukaryota; kingdom Metazoa; phylum Arthropoda; class Insecta; order Lepidoptera; family Lycaenidae; genus Calycopis; species Calycopis cecrops. The sequence goes on from LUGF01010802.1 coordinate 439,738, forward strand.
GTGGGAGGAGAAAGGAGGGCAACGCATCTGCATAGCCTCTATGCGGATGTTTGTGGGCGTCGGTAGTCATGAAAATGTCTCCGGCTGTTCGTTTGCCCTCCTATATCATAAAAAAAAATCATAAGATCAGGTCATAATATAAAAGTTCCGTTGTTTCTATTTGAGCATGCTATTGAAACTGGTTGTAGAGTTCGTAATTTTTTTTTAAGTTTAGATATTACTTTTTTTTTTGGGTAAGGTCAGAGTCTATGTTAAATTATTTTAGAAAACGTACCTACATTGAATAAAACAAAATATAAAATAATTTATTAAAGCAGTTTTGCTTGCCAACTATGTTTAAGTAAACTTTGATCAACCAAATTAGGACAAAAACAATCACTATAGAAATGAAAGGTTGGAAATTTTGTGAAGCTACATCTATATGTATGTATAAAAATCTCATGTCATGTATCAGAATAAATCGTTAAATATATTCCAACTTTTACTCGAGTGAATCCTCGGGCAGATCTAGTTATCTTCACTATCTTTATTGTTCGGAAAGACTTTCGCATGTCATGTTTCCGGCGCCTTTGCCATAAGAAGCTAAAAATGTTAAGTGCCGTTTTAATATTACAATAATTACGTTCGTTCTTAGAACGATAGAGATAAGGCAGCAGATGTTCTTTTTATTCGCACTTAGACAAACAAAATACGGCTTAAAAAGCCCCGGTTATTACGCGTCAATTATTGAATACCCCAAACAACGGCATGAAGCGATGAAATGCGTTATATAATTCAAGCCGCTACCAGGCTCCAGGGAATCCGAAATATATGCCTATATAAAAAACAAGGCATTTTATTTGCCAGACAATAAATTACGAATGGCATTCTCAGTGAACAGGAAAATAAAACATTGGTACGCTCAGAGCGACAGGTTGCGATACAGTCTCCGCGCTTAATACCACTGCATTATGGCGCCTTTTCTTATGGGGCACGGTGTTCGCTAAATATATGTGCGCTTTGAAAGCGGGTGTTGACCTACTTAAGTGATCTGAGTTTTCATGGCGAAGACTTTGATGAAAATACGTGAAAAATACCTGTCACATTTATTTGCCTCAGTTCTAAGATGTTATTGGGAGTAATGTAGATGTCGTTGACATAATAAGCTGCATTGTGAAGAACACAGTAGAAGTAGTAGAAAATCTAGAAAACTTGGTTAAATAAATCAATAGTTATAATATAAAATAGGTAATAATACTAAAATCATCTATGATAGTAGGTATAGATAATAAATTAATAGGCTAATTCGTAATATTTTTTGATTGTTGACTAGATTTTTATTTAACAATCATGGAACACGTTCCTAATTGTTAGTTGTAACACTACTCCTGAACAGTGGTCTGAATATCAATTATTATTAAAATATTTAAAAAAAAACCGCCCGCGCTATATATCAGCATTTCCAATAATACTTAAGAACAACTTAAAGATATTGATGTTTTAGTAATAACATTAATTCGCGATGTAATTCATATTGTCGTAGATTTCCTAGTTCTTTAGCTGATTCGAAGCTTAGTAATTAAGATGATATTTAAATTTCATTAAATTTAATTATCGTATTTGAATGAAACTATAAGTACAAACTTATGTACGGTTACTGTGGTATAACTGGAATGATCAAGTATCGGATTTTTACCTTTCATACAATGTCAACTATCGTATGCGACAATTCCGCACGCATCCTGTACAGTCGTATCCACATTAATATGATCGATATTTTGATGGGTAGTCTTTTAATAAGGTGTGACAAAAAATAAGTTTCTTAATTAGACCTCGTTACGATAACTGTCTGCAATGATTGACGCACCGGCGACTGGCATTTAAATGAATGGGAGAAAGTGCTCCCATTGTCCCCGAATGTACCCGGAGTGGAGTTTTGTGAATAAATTTTAGCAATTATCTTTAGTTTAATAACATGTTTCAGTTATGTGACCGTAATGAGAGTCAATATTAAGGCTACGCCACGGTACAGTTAGGATCATTAATGTAATGTAATTAGTTGTTATTCAAGCAGAAAGGCATGTCACAACTAAACTCGATCACTTGTCTTAATGTCATTTTGAATTTTGAAAGAGCGTAACAATTCAGCTGTGTGTGCTTGTCTAAAGACTAGCCAGAAACTAGGTGTTAGTAATTTTCTCTTCTATCCCATTACAATTGTTTTATTAAATTATGCATGAAAGTTATCAAATGTTACTTTAAGACAAGATAATCCACAAACAAGTGCCTAACTATATAAACCGCAACCTCTGCCAAGTTTATATTCTGTAAATTTTTATTCTTGTTAGAGGTACGGATTTCGTTGCTATGTCTTCTTTATAGACGACCTAGTTGAATAGCATTGAAAATAAAATAGTATTTTTCAGTAGTGACACCACTCGACGCCCAATTAGATTCCAGCCAACCGTCGCTGTTCTTAGTAATTCCACTTAAACCAGCCGTAACAATACATCCAGTTCCTCAAAATTCTCCTTAGCTAATTAGTATTTAAGAAAACGTATGTCTTTATTATGAGTAACGGTAGAAACCGCCGAAATTGCCGGGACCACACGAACACTTCGCAAACAAAAATAAATTATTTCACAAAATTATAAACGCAAGAACCGGAATCCGTACGCAATTTATTCTGTCAACTTCATTTCACTCTACTTATCTGGTTCGGATAAAAAATAAACAAAAGGCGGTAGCTGCGCGCATTCTGAACGAAATCTCGCAAGGGTTACTGTTACCGGGGTGACGTCATTAAAATGTATGCAAGACCTCGACGCGATCAATTTTGACGTGATACATGGTGTTCTCGTGTCAGGCCATTTATTTTTAAGTTTATTGAGAGTACATCTTAATTACGTATCGGAATTAACGGGTTGTGACGTTCGAAATGTATTTGGTCTGATATTGCATTTTAGGGAATTTCATTGTGGTTTTGGCAAGTCGATTTTCAGTTAAAATAATTATATCTATTGTTTTAATATAACAATTTAGTATGTAGGTATGTTACCTGTGATCTCTAAAAAGTAGAACACGACTTAAAGGATTTATGAAACAAAGAATCATCGAGCAAGACAGATATTGGGAAGTTTTATGCGGTACAACTGATATAGGTAGTGATTACCCAAAGCAACTGTGTTCATAAAACAAACCTATTGAATATATGAAATACTCTACCCCATTACGAAACTGGCGTGAAGATGTGTTGTTATTTATAAAAGAAGCAATTTATTTTCCAATATTTGCAGCTCAGAGCTCATAAAACTCGAGCACCCTGTATCAACTTCGATGGATATTTAAAGTATTACGGCGGACTCAATATCTAACAGTCACGCCCACCTGACGGTATCATAATTGTAAAAAAAGCATGTCGCTTTAAGTTCATTCTTTAAAAGTTTTCTTTGATTTTTCTCCCCAGTTTTCGATCAAAATTTTCTTTGACGGGGCTTATGAGAGGCGAACGAGAAAATAATTGCTTCTTTATTAGTAGATATGGCTTCTTTGAATCTGTTACAAGTAAGATATAAATGAGTAATTTGGTTTTTGATATTATAATCGATTGATAAGTAATTAGGCAGGATGGAGGGAAATTAAATCGCTCCAGTCTTTTGTGGCATTCATTATATTGTTCTTTTTGTCATGGAATTTTCTTACAGATTAAAACGTCCATTGATGGTCCGATTTTTTTCAAACTAAATTCAATTTTATTCATGGATATATTGAGAATATGTCCATTAAACGTAATAAAAAGCTACAAGACAGAACGACTATGTCTGTCTTTTTATGTCTTTTTAATGTATAGAGGGAAAACGAGCTGTCGGAGACTTACTAACACTACGGGTACACAGGCACCCGTCTAATTATTATGCAGACATGTTGGCCTCCTCCCCTCCTCCCCTCCTCCTCATTTTTGGTCGCCGGAAACTCACAAACTGCACGAAACGTGACAACATAGCTGTCACACTGCCGTGTCTAGGGTAGATACCTCTCGCTCATATGATCCCGGTGACGGTGGCCCAATAAAGCACGACATTTTCTCGTACAATGACAAAGATTGTGAGACCCTTTTGAATGTCCAATATTTTCATAGTAGAGATACAAACGAGCAGTCAAATTACTCTATGAAAACTACCTGTAGCCTGTAGTCATTCATTGGGTAAGCACAGCTATATGTCGATAGCGACAGGGTACAGAGAAAATGCGATGTCTACTCACTCACGCGTGGCAGCCAGTTTCAGTAGCAATACATTACCTCATATTAACTTGGATCCATTTATGTTTACATAGACATGCGTCTTTACAATTTAAGTATTAATCTTTATAATTTACTAAAGATAACATAGTATCTAATCAAACTGAAAATATTTTGAATTCTATCTGTCTTAAAAATAATTGCTTTTCGCAAGACAATAGAGTAGTGTGGATTGTCACTGCAACAAAGACAGTGTATGGCAGACCCATTGTTTCTATATTGTCGTTGCGCCCACTACTGACGCATAAAGTATTCAGCGTGCAAGGGTTACCGCAGTTTGCGAGCAACAATAAAAAATCCCTTAACGCCAGACAACGAGATCCTAGCTAGAGTTATCCATCTTGCTCGTCCCTCACTGCAACGTTGTATTTATGAGGATAAGACTGATACCCTTTACTATTTTCAGGTGGCATTTATTGTCGTTTTACTAAGAATATGCTCTTGTTTGTGTTCAGTTTGGGTGATTTCAATATAATTTGCAGTAGTTATGCATATTGAATCTGTGTTAATTTTACCATTATACTTGAGAAGAGTCAAATATATATCTTTAATGCTATTCTAGGTTACGAAATTTAACGTATAAATAATAATCATTTTAAAGTTTAATTTAAGCTTAGTTTCAAGTTGAGGCATTTATTATATTTCTTTATTTACAAATATACAGCTGTTAATGAAACTTATTAATAAAATACTCAATAGAAGCTATTATTTGTCAAAGTTGTAACATTATTAATTTAAGCTGGAAATTTTCACTAATATGGCGTCAATTAACAAAGTACAAAAAAGATTCCGTCACAGTCATACACAGATACATACATACAAGTCAAGCAAATATAAAAGCGTATAAAAAGAATCCCCATTATTCCTATCGTCGACAATGCATTATTATTTAAAAACTTGTCGTCGCTCGTCCGTCATTCCGTTTTTATTGAGTTGGCGGCACTGTTTACAGTTGGTACGGCGGGGGCCGCATGATAGCATTTTAAATCAGGTTAAGGTCAGGACAGAGTCCCTACGAAATAAAGGTAGAAATATTTAAAAGGTGGAAAGATTTTTTTTGATCTGTAGATTATTAAAAAAAATGGAATGTTATTGTTTGTCGTTTGAAAAACAACCACAATATGTTTAATGGGATTTCTATTAAATAAACTGTTATATCCAACACCATTATGCTTTTATATTGTAACTTTCCTTTAATTAGGATTCTAGGGGAGTTTTTTAAACATAATGCTGGAAATTGACAGTCTCATGAGCAACATACGATTATATATTGGTGGATTATGTTTAGTATTGGTATAGTGGTAGTAAGGTAAGGCTTCTTGTATCAAACATTCGACAAAGTAATAATAAGAGATGGCTATAAAAAAGTGAATACCCGAATAATTAGAAATGAACAAAGAGAAACTTTGTAAATATAAAAAATCTATAGTTATTTGAAGAGGAGAAGCAAATAAGAGAAGGTAATAAATAAAATGGACAAAACCAATCCAGATGCGAATGCCCAATAAAATTATATTCGAAATATAAAAGCGAATGTTACATGAATTCTTCATCGGAAATGGTATGTTAGTATTATCATTTTTAGTGCTAGCCACACTGGGTTATTCAGATAGAATTTTTGATGCACTGGCAACACAGTCGCACTGCGATTGGCTGTCCTGAATATTGTATGAACCAATCACCGCGTTGCGCTTAACGCTGCATTCCAATTTCAAATGATGAAGGCGGGAAAGCGACAAAGTAAGCTTGTTAAAACTGTTTTGCAATGAACATAATTTATTATTCTGACGGTTGCAATGAATAAGAAACCAACAGTTTTTCTGTAGTTTTACCAAATATGATATGCCTAATGCAATGGTAGCTAAATCAGTATAATTTCCTGGTCTAAATGAACGTAATGTGATCAAAACTAAAAGCGTAACTTATTCATCTCCTTCCTCAAGTGAGTGGTAAAATATAAGCAAAAGAGCAAAGAAGCGCAATCACTTAAAAAGCAATACACATAAACAGAACATAAAACTGACAATTCCAACAACAGTGATATATTGTTGTTTCTATGGCTCAAGAAAATCTTTGCAGAATGCCACTTTGTCATACGCCATAAAGAGTTATTGTAGTACACAAAGACGCATTGTCCGAGGGCCTTGTCAATTGTTTGTGGACACGACATTCTTATTATGTATTCAATTTACCTTACAAGCCCCTGTTATTATATAAATGGAACTACATTGCTATATTTACATAACAAAATAATGTAAATAACAAACAAGATGATTATAAAAATGTAATAGAATTGATTAAATGTTAATACGAGTTCGAGCTGTTTATCTACAATTCAGTTAAAATAGTAGATAGACTGAATCATATTATATGTAAGTAGGTCCTTGTCTCTCCGAAAGAATGTTTCTGACTTTCAAGTCAGGAGCATTGCTGGGTCCTCTGTCCCGGCTTATCAGTTTAGTTTAGTTATCAGGCTTCATTATTGTTTGTAATTTCGAAAGATACTACCACTATCATAAGCATATCACATACGGTACAGACAGCAAGATATATGTATGATGCTTAGAATAGATATGTTTGAAAGTATATATAGCGTCAATCGCATTATCAAGATAAATTGAATGACACTTTATACGTTAAACCGTTTTGGCTTTTACTTATATGATGTATGGACTAATCTACATAATATACATTATACATATATACATTTGAAAAATATATACCGTCCTTTTGATGCAGTCAGGAAAGAGAACATGAGACCACAAAGTTTTATATAATAGATGAGTATTTTTTGTAGTCAATGGCAAAAGGCATTAGGTATAGGCGATATATTTTAATTTCTTAAAATGTACCTACTAGGTATATGAACTAGTTATTCATATTTTTTTCATAAGCTAATTGAAACGTGACCGTTCTCGACTTGCTCGGATAGCCATATTTTAAGTCACCTTTCTTTAAAATATAAAAGATTTTTTATATATTAAATGCATTACATAAATAATACGTCTTTTTGATTATCTTAGATTGTTATCAAAATGTCACTTTGCTGTTGTTATCTCGAATATTGTAGAAACTGTCTAGATTGTTTTAATACGTGACTTGTAAATATGTCACTATATTAAAAACAGATCTTAGAAATTAGATAACATTTATACTACGGAAACCAATGCAAAAACGAATTTAAGTTCAAAACTGGATTTTTAACTCAGCAGGTCGTAAAAAGTAATTTCGCGGATGCCAGCAGGAGATAGCCGATAGCCACATGAGGCCCACAACCTGAATCACTACTTAGTTGTGGAAGATGCTAACGCTGGTCTAACTAAATCTTTTACTGCTTTATACTGCAATGAGGTAAAATATAGCACTTACAAGTCGTTTTATGACTCTTTACAATATAAATCTTATACAAAAATCTAGTGTGTTGTTATGTTAGTTACATAAAGTAAGTCTTCTCAGTTCTCAGTCTTCTCCTCGGATACGGTTCGACCAATACTCATGAAAATTTGTGTGTATTGGACGATTCTCAGACCTACCATATATAGATCTGATATTGATGATATTTCCACGAGATCGAAACTTGCATGGGTGAAATCGAGGAGCGCGTGTTGTTCATTTAAACATGTATAATAGAACGAATTAAAATCACTCATAGATGTACTGTTAGGTACCACAAGAAGAGGCAACACAATGAACTGACTACCGGCAAACTTTAAACAAAGAAGAAATCTTACTATCTATTAATTTGGAGCCATTGTTGATAATCACCAGCCTACGTTGAACCATTGTATTAAGACCTCTCATAAATAATGATCACAGGTGAAGTAACAATCAGAACAATCGTAAATATAATATTCGTATTAATTAATGTTGCCTGCCTCTAACAGCCTCTACCTACCTTATAAATTGTGCTCTAAGAATACATATTTATCATTGTACAGACTACTTTTTGCTCCATTGTCTAGTATTAGGCTTATTTGGTGGTACAAGTTACAAGATAAAGCAATTTTATTCTTACATTCCAATTATTTTAAATGTAGGAGTGGGATATTTTGCATATGTTACAAATTATGTCTGGCTTACGCAAATGAAATGTGTCTAGACATATTGAACTATATCGATCTAGATATTAGGGCGATAATATGCCAG
>LUGF01010802.1:448180-465958 GCA_001625245.1 Calycopis cecrops
AAACAATCAATCAATATAATCTATGATAAACATTGTACCATAGTAACTAAAGTATCCGCAAAAACAACAATTATAATACACATTAATTACGATAATACGAGAGATAGGCTAAGTAAATAGAAATATTGACATAGATCGAATATGACACCGCCTTAACCTTTTATCGCATCTATTATTACAATATCTGAATCTAATTTTATTGTAACAATAACCAGCATTGTAGAGCCACGATAACGAGTTTTACCTTCGCCGTCGGCGTACGTTTCGTTGACATCGAGACTGACGGGGCTCAACTTACACTGGTGATTGTATAATATGGTAAAGACAAAATATATGATGATAAGTAATGATAACCTAATTGCTAAGCATGTCTCATGTTACTGTTTACTTTCTTAACAACATTTAAATGTGTATTTTATACAATTTTTATATATTGTGGACATTATGCATTCCTGGAATATTAAAATGAAAAGTCATTAAGTGAATAATGACTTATGTGTTTTTTATGTATTAGGTCACACTTTTATATTATGTAAATACAATCAGATTTATGGGGGAGATACTGGTAGTGGTAAAGTTAGACTAATGCCACTTTAAGTTACGGGCCAGTTTTACGACTTATTTACGATCACTTTATATCAGCTTTTAACTAAACCGACTGTTAAAGAATTATTATTATTGGACAATTAAACGCACTGCTTTGTTTCATTTGAATAATGGAAAATGTGCACATTTCAGCGTTTTTTTTAATCTTTATTGTTCTAAAAGTCATGTGGTCTAATCTCAAAATAATAATAAAAGTAATGTAAAACTTTAATGATAATATTAGAATAAACTATGGTCTATTGCAAACCATGTGTTTATCACTAAAATGTTTAAAAGTAGAGCACCTGCTTGTACAACATTTGTGATGTCAAAGCCTTCTATACTATCATGATTTTATCACATTGACGTTAGCCGTTTACAATAGTTATACAGCCTTCATGAGCTGATGCAGCATTTTAGGGTTCTGTACCTAAAAATAAAAAAGAATAAAAAAGAGGGATCTCCTATAAGATCTAATAAAATCATTAACTTGTCCCTTTTTCTGTACGCCTGTAACAAGTTAGTTATTTTTTTTAAGTCAATCCTCCCCTTTAAGTTTGTTATTTTTATATTGTCATGTTTCACCTCTTGTTTGTATCCTTTCGGTGCGTGATTTGGAGTCACACTTGACCGGTTTTTTTAATGTACGGAGCGTGTATTCCCATACAGTGGAGCGACGATGGAAATAACTGGAAGTTCTCTTGGCGTCTCATAAAAGCATTTAAATGACGTTTAAAGTTTTAATGTGAAATTGCGGTGGTCTCACCCTTAACATTGTTTTTAATGAGCCATAATACGCCCAATTAAACGACGGAACGACCTACAAATAGTCCTACACTGGCTCCTACACCACTAAAACTACTAGAACGCACGAGCAATTAAAATACGAGTAAAACATTACTGGCTCGTAAGTATTTTGACGACAGTTAGTTTCGTTATAATTAATAGTTTTATTGTTATTTCACTTACACTGTAGTTCTTGGTATTTTCACGGAATGCGATGGTGTTTTCCGGAAACACGGGGCATAAATCATTAATACGTACGCGGTGCCATGGGTCAAGTATAGTCCGCGACTTAGTACTTAAACCTGGACCCTTTGGGCGGAAAATCGAAATGGTCACCTCAATTTATTTGGCTTCGGCCAAGATCCTGGTACTTCTCTGATAGGGCAATACCGAACAAGGGCACTTTCGCGAACAGGACGAGGATGACAATCTCACTTTGTACAGCTGGCCAGCTCGCCAACTTTGGCACAACCCAAAGTCGGCAACATTGAACCCCACCTTGAACCGGTGGCGGCAGTTTAAGCTTGTCCCGGTGCCACCGAATCATAAGTTAGTATTTTTCTATATTATAGGGGGCAAACGAGCAGTCGGGTAACTGAGATCAAGGTAATTTCCGACGCTCACAGGCAGCTCCAACACAAGGGGTTTTCCCTCCAAGATTTGCGTTGATTGCCTTTAAAATGAGAGAATACATGTTATGTAAACGATTCAGGCAATCCTCACCCACCAAGAGGATAGTTACTTCGTTCGTACAATGACTTGGACATAAAGGTGATTTACGTAATGTATAACCCAAAGTGTAACAATATAACGTCATCTTATCATCGAGGTGGCGCATGTTAACACATTATCTCAATCATTTCCGTATCACCAAGTAAACTTTCCACAGCATAACACTCGTGAGCACATCGGGTATTATCCGTTTTGAGGCGATAAAAAGCGTTATTCTTGTGTGGGGTTACTTTTAACTATCAAATGTCAAAACAATTGAACTTTTAAGGTGAACATTGTAATGTGTGTGTGTGATGATAACTATCGTATTATATACCTGGGTTGTAAGACACAATATTGCCGTCTTAATAATCTACTGCTGTCTAGCAAAGAGGTACAAGACCTAGGTGGATCTGAGCGATGTGAGGGTCACGGATGAAACGAATTCCTACTAAAAATGCGCGGGTGCCCTCGATCAAACAAAGTGAGGTGCCCCGGATCTCTCAGCAACAGGACACCTCAATCACTGGCTTTAGAAGGGATCGGAATCCAAAAAGAGATCAATGAGACCACGACAATATTCTCACATAACTACGTGTCCAGTAAACTCAAATTTCTCCTTATCTACTCAAGAACTGGTTACAAATAATAGATTTTACATGCCCAGTGCCTGCCTTCTCTGTTACTTGATGAAGTTCGTAAGATATAGGAAGACGCTAATTTGATGTATACTCGATTGTAATGCCTTATACGGTTGTAATCATAATGAAGTTCGCAGACGTACCAAGTAATTGAGCTTGTATATCGCAATGTACACACATCCGTCTACTTGTTAGTGTATTATATTAAACATGATAACTTACTTGTTTTGCTTTACCGGCGTAGTAGATGGCGTAGGCCTTTTCTCCTCTTTTATGGTACTATTATTCATTTTAGACGTTAGCCTCTTTAAGACGTCATCCATAGAACGCTTATGAGGTGGGGCCAATGACAACGCACTATTGTGATTCAGCAATGAATTGTTATTATTGCACAGGCCCAGAACTTTCGAGTCGGCGCCGGGACTACTGCATTCCGACGAACCGCGTCTCCGCGTTTGAAGATCGTTTACTTGATGGAGACTTAAAAAAGAGGGAACTAGGAGATTATTTGTCATGTCTAATGATTGTTCGAACCTTTGTTTCTTGCTCGGGTGCTCGTCTTCGTACTGGGCTTCTTCGTCACTTATCGACGTTCGAGGCGAGGAGCTTGGCGAGAATTTGTAAAAGTTCTGTTGGTCGTTGTCGTCGGATTCGTGGTGGTCGGAGAACTCCTGGTTCGCTGGGCCGGCTACCGATTTCTCTGTTTCAGCTGCTCCTTCTTGCAATTTTGACGGCGGCGACTTTCTTTTAGATGACATGTTTCTGTGAACAAAAATAAAGTTTCAAAATATTACCGATTTCATGCATTATCAACTTATCTGTGTTTCAATCAGTTTACTAATAAACAAATAAATAATGATGCTCATAACAATTACATACAGATACAGATACAGATACAGATACAGACATACATATGTGAAACTAACCATACGCGAAGTATAGGTACCTACTTAATTTCTTCACGTAATACAGTGTACTGAGTGAGTAAGTATTATGTATATGTCGCAGTCGGATTGCATAAACCGCCGTATTACATTACGGCTAGCCATTTAGAAAAACATGACCGTTTTGTAATGTGGCGGGTCAACGATTAGCCGGATCAAATATGGCTAGGTCAAACTCCGCCAGAAAGTGTTCGCCGTATTTTTTTCACAAATGACCTGAAATCGAGTATTCGTGAGTATTCGTGAGTGTGGGAGGCTCAAGGGTGTTAAATGTTAATAGCCAAAGTGTGATTTTAGAATTATACATGGATGGGTTAGGTAATAGGTTATGTTAGACTATGTTTATTTATACACAACGAGCGAGCGAAGCGAGCGAGTGCAGTGGATTGGCACAATGAGGCTAAACGTGAGCCGCCATATTGTAGAACGTTTCTCAACGACAATCCGGCTAATCGTTGACCCGCCGCATTACAAAACGGCCCTGTTTTTCTAAATGGCTAGCCGTAATGTAATACGGCGGCTTATACAATCCGACTGCGACAAATATACTATTATACTTTACGTTATAACATGGGAGAGGCTTAAGAAGTGTTAAGTAGCTTCAAACTTTACAGACTACATGGCAACAAAACGGCTGCATTCGCCAATTGCTACAAATCCTTACAGAGTGTACAATAATTTTATGTAGTTGCAAAGACAAACATTCAGTTGATCCGACCGGGTCGTCGTGTTTGTCACCAAACTCCCGACTCCCGACTCCCGCAGTTGGCGAACTCGCTTCGTTAAACCATCTAATTGGGCTCTGCTAATTCTACTAATTGCATCTATCCTTTGGACTTAAGGTGTCCGTTATGTCGCAATCAACCGAGGTCTAGGATCGGGGAGGCGTTAAGGGAGCGCATGGTTTTCATTCGATTAATGCTCTCTGGCTTGTTATACATTAGATTTATATTTATCGATGATGTAACGACTAATCATAATCTTTTTTTTTAATATTTGAGTTAGGAAAGAAATGTCCATGTTATTATGACCCCCATAATATCAATGGAGGTGGTGAACACGATATGCCAACACCAAAACACACTCTTACTATAGATGATAATATTACTTAAGTTACTAATAATAAAAATGTGAATTTTTTTTATGTATGTTTGTTGCTCCTTCACGCAAAAACTGCTGATCCTATTTCCATGAAACTTGGCACAAACATAGAGGATAACTTGGGTTAACATATAGTATAGTTTTTAGCCCCAAAAAATGGTCCTGTGGGATTTACGAGGGTGAAACCTCGAGGCGCCGCTAGTTATCAATAATCACTAGCTGCACTCTACGAGGTAGAGTTTACGCGGGTGAAATCGCGGAACACGGTATCTATACATTCTATTCCATACTAGCTGGGATATATATTAAATTATATTGATCTCATCGTATATATAAGTTGGTATTCAATCTACACGTACAATTGATCCAGACGATGGTAATAATGTTACTATAAATACTATTTATTATGTATTCAAATTACATAGCTCTAGATAATATCCGATAACTAACTAAACCATAGTATATAACATACACAGAACAAACGGAACAGAACTAATAGTTGTCAAAGTGAGTTACCAGCACCCCAATTAATACATCTGGGGATCCCGATTGCGTCTCCATTGGTTCAGCCAACAAATGGATTTCTTGTTCGATGTCTGACGTCTTTGATGTCTGTTTGTTAACAGTACACACAATTAATTAAGCGATAACTTCACATTAATCATGGATATAATACTAACGCTATAAAAATGCGCGCGGTTTCCAAGAAAAAGCGCGTGTTCGATGATAGATGTTAAAATTATACAGTCATACTTATTTATCAAAATAATTGTATTTTTTAAACTAAATGATAAAGTGTCTAAAGATATGTGTGAGCAAAAATGAAGACTGTAAATATGGAAAGATGGAATTCAAGATGAACTGAAGCTAACATAAAATTGAAAAAACTTTAGACCAGAATGCTTAAAATAATTTTTAATCTACCCACTGTGATCCGAGAATTAACAGTAGAAATGAACATAGGCTTAAAATGATTACTGAATACTGTTCTTCTGACACGGTCGGGTAAATTAACAAGTTTGTTAGTCAGCGCTACATATCAAGAAGGTTTAATAGTGTAGGCTTTTATTATAGTAATATGCGACAAGATGGCGCCTTAGTGCTATCAGTTTCACAAGCTTTGGCGACGGCACAGACAGGCAGGCTTTATGCCCAATCTTTATGGATCTTTACTTAGTTTTAATTACTTTACGTTGTCATAAAATAACTAAATAGATACAAAAATATGGTGCCAATTTTATGTATCTATATTCCATGTCTATAAAAAAATTAAAAGCCTGCACATCTGGTGCACCAATTTTATAATTTACAAATGACGTTTTTTAACCGGTATTTTTAACAAATTACTGCATTGAAGTTATTTAAGTAGTATTAAAGACAATTACTGTGACTAAATCTGATTCGTTTTCGCATTTCAATTGATTAGTATTGAAATTACGTCTTAGAAGTACTAAAATCGAATGTTTTGTAACACAATGACACAAATATGAACAAATCGATACAGGTCCTGTGTTAGCACGTAATATAATAAAGGTCCCGCTAACACAGTGCCGTCACAAATTTCATTACCGACGTTCCAGAAGGGGAAGATTCGACAGACTTGCTAAATTTGAGATCATACAACAATATTTTTGACGTATTTATTATATTGGACTATTAAAAAATATATAATTTGTGTTTTGTAGCAATAGACAGGTAACAGTTAGTTATTAAATCCTATTAGCGTAAGAAATGAGCGTAACACGTGGAACTAAAATATTTAAATGAAAGTTATATTATGTATTAATGGTTTGCTTATTTTATTTCTAAATAAAATGCACATTTTTGTAGAACTATAGATATAACTTCAGGTGTTCATAATAAAATTAAATGCACGCTTTCACGCTTTTTTCGTGTGTTTTAAAACAATAATACAAGTAAACATTTGAGTATTAAGTATATAGCTGTACCGAGGAATTTCTATGTGAATTTCATTAAAACTACTTAACTATGTTAAAAGTTAAGACCAGATTTTTATCACAACTCCCTTCCTCCTACACATTTACAATGATGACTTAAATTTATATATTATTGAGACGCCAACTACGATATGATTAGTCAGCTTTGTCATCACATCTAAACTCCATAATCGTCTTATAAAATATGAATAATTGGATACTTAACGACAAATTATAATCGTTGTTAAATTTAAATATTTTTTCACTCAATTATACCTATATTCTAAGGATAAGCTGACTTTAAGTTTACGCAAATGTTATACGTGTTAATAAAACAATTTAACGGATTTTATCGCGGTTTATTTATTTTACACTCCCGACGTTTCAGAAACTTTACTTCAACCATGGTCACGGGTGGACCGAGGTGACAGATGTCCTGATGCCATAAGTTGTTAAAAGTACCCGAAGATCTTCAGGATTGTAAAATGCTCATATAAATCGTAATAGTTTTATTAGAATAAGCTCTAACGTAGTATCCCGAGACATTTCGCACAGCGAACTGTTAATCGAATGAATAATCAATCTGCACTTGACAATAATAAACTGGAAACACGACGAAATGGATTTACTGTGACAATTGTACCCATTCACTCCCCCGATAGTTCACTCTCGAGTACAAACCCAGTTCCGCGACGGAGTCGGGAAAATAGACTTTACTCTCTCACCACACAGTTTATATCAACTGTAAACCGTTTATTGTCTGCAACTATTAATTTCCTTTCAATTACCAACACAATAACATCACGTTGTGGCGCGAACAATATGGCGATTTGGCGCGAAAACTGTTGGCTGAATTTACGTTCAGAAAATCACGACTTATTTTTCCTTCTTTTTGCTATTAAGAAATAAAACTGTCAGAGTATCAGCCTATCCGCGGTAAAATATTAAATTATTTACATTTGAATAATATTTAACATTTCTACAGCTCTATAAATAATATTTAATTGGGGTTCGGTTCTAAAAGCGATTATTGTAAAGTTTATTAATTTTTAGACAAGCATACGACTGATATACAATGCAAAATAAAATTTACTACATAATAAAGTTTTTTACGACTGACTCTGACACGATTAAATTAAGAATATAATTATAAACTATGTAAATTTACCCATTACTAAGTAACATTAATGATATTATCTAAAGAAGTCCAGTCTCTCGCCAGTTTGTTGTTGCCAAATATATTACATATTTAGTAGTATTATTTATTTTCTACCAAATTTAATATTTTCGAACGTAAATAACATTAAACACATTTTCACTACACCCTTCCAGACACATATACCTATCTAAAATAAATGTCTAGTTGAGTCTCTTCATCATAATATATCTATTACAAAAAAGAACGTGCAAAGTTACGTTTGGAAATTTGCAGTCGCTAACTAGTAAAAACAAACGTGGCTGCTTTCGAATTAGATGACAAGTTGACATAAAAGTTAAATTGGGGTGAGGTTGTAGCATTGTGGGGGAACAGCGGGGGATCATGTTAACAAAACTGTCGTCGAAAACATTGTCGGCCCGCGCTGCCCTGCGCGTTCAAATGAAAAATGGTTCCATAACACGACTCTAATCGCTTGTAAGTTGAATCGAGGTAATAAAGTCGTATTTACACGATCTATTTAGATTATGCGCATAACTAGCATTACATGCTACGTGTGCATCTAAAGTGATGTTTATTTCGTGAAATTATAAACATTAATACAATTTACGTGTACTATTATGAATAATTTAATAAACTTAATAAACAAATATAAAAGTATAGTATTAATACGGTAATTTTATTTTAAAGATCACAAATTTTATTAATTATAAGACGCTATGAAAGAACAACAGAATATTATAATGGTTTCTCTCACTGTAGAATTATCCCTTTATCATAAGTCCATAGCGTTTGTCCACAAGTCACCCGCATGGCACACTATTAGCTACACATAAACTCAAATCTAATTAATGACTTGCTGAAATCCAAGGACTGGCCCAAGACGGGCGGTAGCAATTTCCTTCAACTAATAGATTTGAAGTTGAGAATCCATTCCTACTTGGCCCGTCCATCTCTGGTTGATTTGTAAGCGGATGCAGAGTTTAATATATAAATTAGTAACTAGCGAAGATTGATTTTGAGGACACGAGGAAGGAAACCGTTTAGAGCGTTCGAAAATCGAACGTCTTTAAACTATTTTAATGAACACCTAAAATATAGGCCAGTATGTTTTGGTCGTTTCATTTACACGAAATAACTAACGAAAACTCATTAATGAAAATCACCTCCACTTGCTTTACAAAAAAGTACTTTAACTTTTTCTTTAACAAATCCGACGTCGCAGATGCTTTATCGCAGCCATTTTAATTTTTAGCTTAGGAAGAAATTAAATAAATCAAATACCATAAAGCCATTTAATTGTAATGAGTAGTAATATTAGAGTAAAAATGAGATACGTTCATCTGAAGTTAATAATTTTACGATTACTGAATAATAGCAGAAGATGTAGCAGAACTAAGTGTTCACAAGTGAAACAGGTCGATAATAAAAAAAACATATCCATTATTTATCAACTGTATTTGGAAATATAAATTTTTGAAAAACTTTTCAAATAAAGTAACGCTCTCAATATAGTATTTTTTTCCAAACCTTTCACATAAAATAACGCACATTATACACTATGTATTCTTAATATTGTGCCTATCAAATATAGATTTTTGCCAAACCCGGAAAAAAACGTTTCGACAATTCTCAACATTTTATTTCCAGCGCCGTATAATATTCCATATTAGGTCATCACGTAAATTGAACGATATTGCTTTAAAATATTATGTGTCTGTATTTTCACGATTTTGTTTAAACTCAGCTGCAGACATTTGAGAAATAAAAATGAATAACAAATGGGAATAACGAATAATCAACTGAGCACAATGAAAAATAAAGATTAAATAGAAATATTGTGAAGCCTCCGTAATCGAATGACGAATGCGAAGACATTTCCTTATTTCCAAGAAAAACGCGAAGTGTTTTCCTTCTGGGCCAGTAAGTGGATTATTCTTTTCTATAATAACTTTATTCACAATAAGGTGAAAATAAAATTTCAAAGCTTTGCTTCGTAAATAGAATTTCAATGCGCCGTCTCAATGGAAACATTAAGAAGGGTAATTTAGAAAAAAGTTTTGCAAATGAAATATTTGAATAATGGCCGTTAAAGATGAAATTGGAATACTCTGATTACCATATTGTGTGTTTATTGTGCGTATTAGTATATTTGTTGCTATAACATCGATTCTTTTACCTGTTTGGTTTTAAGGACATTTTCTCATTAATTATACGTCTTTATATGACACAGTAACCGTGTGTGTTTAAAGCAAAGAGCGTTGTTAATTTTTATTTCGTACAATGTTGCTTGAAAAAATTTTTTAAGAAAATATTGGTACAAGCGTGTTATAGAAATATGAGGAAATCGAAATGTGTACACTTCAAATTGTAATAAGTTATAACGAATAGGCGAAAAACATGTGAGTTACAATGAATTAAATAATTTTTCGTGTTTACCAAAGTTATTTAACTAGGTACAAAGATTGTGTAATATAGTTTACTATTTTTGTTCCAGTATGCATAATGTTAGGTATCTTGACTTATCAAATAGCAATTGTAAGGATAAAGGAATGGATAATACCATTAGGTATATCATACTATTAAAAATACTTAATATTAATAATAATATGTTTATAATAATACTAGCTAAAGCAATATTACCGCTTACCTCTAATTTGTCATTAACAAATTTATTAATCACAGGTGCATCCTGTACCTATATCATATCATTATCATTGACATAATTATGGTTGTCAATGATAACTCGATGAGACTTGAGTGAAAATAAAAATTGGAAAGTAACCAAGAAAGTTTGTAGGAAAAGCTTTGAGCTATATTGGGATATAGAGCGAAAGATTTGCCCCAATACAATGGGGGAAATTACCCATTGGGTGCGCAACAACGCGAGCCAAGAGCAGGACGGGGTATGTTAGTGTGGAAGGGGCTTCGGGTAATAATGAAAATGAAAGTACTTATACAGGTATTACTGCAATCAATCGGACTAATATGCATCAGTAAAGTCATTTATTATGTATAACCTAAGCTACCTTTCATGTGAATAACTTTTTTAAGAATTATTAACTGTATAAAATATTTTCGGTGTTGCCCCGGAGCCTTGTTTACAAGGAGTACCGGAATTTACGGCAAAGAGACGTAAGTATGTTTTTATTGATAATCTACAACGGACTTAAGGTGAGTACGATCTGATTTTTAGTGTTCAATAGGAAAATATTGTTTTTGCTTTGATCGATCGAACAAAAAACTCGTTCAATGTGATCAATGGAAATCGTATAAGAGTAATTATCTCATGTTTTTAGACTATTATACTACTATACGGTAATTACCTAAGTACTATTTTCTGTACATTTAACTTCCATAACATTTACTAACATATTAACGCGCACGGAGACTAGTGGCTTGTCAAACTTCTATCCGTTTTTCGCAAGTTTCGCCATTTTCAACAATAAATCTTTCGCCACACTACACCGCCTCCCCACGAGGGCAATAATGAGGGACATTATGATTACGACCCGCAAACAATACTGTTAATATCTCGGGAACAATGGCTCAATCACCGTAAAGAACACTCGTACTTCTTACAAAACACCGTCTAGTAATAGTCACACTAGACGCGCCCTGCGGTTTCGAATCAGTGGAAATGTCAAAGGGATACAATTTTCAAACTTTACGTACAAAAAAATCCCAAATTGCTCAAGCTATATAAATATAAATTAAGTATTTGTAGACTTTACACGCACATAATATGCAATTTTGGAGTAAAGTGAGCTTTCCTGCGGTTTGTGAATAGCCGGTGGCCCATTGTGGGGCGTAGGTCAACGCATCTAATTAGTTCGGTAGTCACCAAATGGCTCCGATAGCTCGTTTATCCTATAAACAAAATCTGAGATTGACCGCAAATACCGCAACACCGAATTGTATTGGATTGAATAATATGTTAAACATGGAATCTTTTATGTTCATTTTTGTCTATCAAACGGCTATGAATATTGAAATTCGCTACCGATGCTTCCGATTAAGGAAAATCATCAAGAAAGAACTCATAAAAATGCCTCGCCAATGTTTAGCTGCAGACACAGAATAAAAGAATGTATTTTCTATACGTGTAAGAAATATATTTATAATAACGTTATATTTAATTCGATGCTCACATGTGCACACAGTGTCAGCTGCTATTTGTTGTGTACTCCTACCTGATACTATTTTATTCTAAGTCCACAGTGTAATAATTGTTGATGAACCAAATAAAACAAATGACTACATACCTAGTATAAAACAAAGTCGCTTTCCGCCGTCTATGTGTCTGTACTCTGTATGCTTAGATCTTAAAAATTACGATTTTGATGGAGTTTTTTTAATAGATAGAGTGATACAAGAGGTTTATATGTATAATTACATCGAAATTAACGCGTGCAAAGCCCCGGGCAAAAGCTAGTAAAAAATAAAATGTTTGTGCTTAAATTATGATCGGATCGTCCGTTTCCCTCGCCGTGTCGCAGTGACCTAAGGATGGCACAATTCGTTCATCAGCGTCTCTTGTTTGGGATAATCGTCGAGCTTTCGGTGCCTTACTGTAATTGTATTGTCTTACGTCATATTGTCGTTACTGCTTTGTTGTCTGTCCTGTCGCGTTTATTAATACGAGACTAAGACTAAACAGTTAAGAATTTATACACAAAAAATATTAAAGTGATTTGTCTGTTACTTTTTTTTACGTTCAACCTTGATCTGTAGTTTATTGACTAGAGTCAATGAGTTTCCTCGTTTGGTGCATGTTAAGCGATTTTGCTACTGTCTGGGAATCTGTAACCGTTTTGTCGATAACCGTTCGGTTATCGACAATTAAGAGGTAAAGGAATGGTTAAAGATAGCACTTTTTTATACTCTCAGCTCTAAATGGTCTATGTTTTGTTGATAAAGGTGCATTTGTATTGGCCAAGTATTTCATAATAATGAAGTTCGGCCTTTTCTCTTCGCTGTCTGTCGAGAACGGTGAATCTCGCAGTAAGACGGAAAGCCATGTAGCACTAACTACACTATGATGACAATTAGAAAAGACAAACTTTCCAAACCTTAAACCATCTTTAAGTGTCTGAACACTTTATTTTTTTCCCATTCTTAATAATAGTGTAATATTAATAATAGTCATTATTCTGCTGTGCCTGTCTGTTAGTATGTAAATAAAGTGTTGTTCATATGAAATTTTATTTCAAATAAACCTTATACCAATTTTTGTCCAAAAGAGCTCGTGATAAAAGGCATGCCCATGTGTGTGTAATGGCGGAGTGCGGATCAAGATGACGGAATAACGAGAAAGGATTTCAAATAAAAATATATTAAATATTTAAAGAAACTAGAAATACAAGTTCCCCGGCTCAGTGACGATGGGACGATGAATAAATTTTATTATGAAACAAATGCAATCCACTCGGAAAGTGCACAAAACACTTCTGAATGAAACAGTGGAAATAGAAATGGCGGGCTTATAGTTGAGCATGAAAATACAAGTAAGTACCCGCGTTCGAGTCAAGATGCCACTACATTTCCGCACAGTTGCCCGCAAAGGAAAGCATTCGATAGAGAAATTTCGTTCAGAACCGCACTTGAAGATTTTTCTCAATTCGAAGCGAGAACGCTATATTTTACAAATAATAAAGCTGTTCAACAGAAATCAACATTAACGCTAACGGGTGCAGTACAAAGTAAAGATTACTTTCATTAAAGTAACATTTATGTCTTATTGTTTACATTACTTTGTGCCACTCCCCTCGTCTTAAAGCAAACAAGTGCGCATCCTTTGACAGAGCAACACAAACAATTGTCCAAATCATAAACAATGCTGTACATCGCAAATATTATCCGCACCCCGCTCAAAGTATCCCTGTATAATGAACCATTCATACTGACAAACAAACTCCAACCAACCATATGCAATAATTCTATGCGTTTATGCGCAAAACTATGAGCAGCGTATGTTACATTTAAATTACAAAGCAAAATAAACCTAAATGACCGATCATAAAATCCGAAATTAAATGACAATCGTTGCGAACATAATTCCTTGAGCATCTGATTAGGAACAGAAGCGATTTCACGACATCAAAGTGGAACACGACATATTACGCTTCAAAATAAACACCAGAATAAATACATCGAAATGTATGCTCCCGAATATTCAGCGATAGGGCGATGATATCCTAAATTATCCGGTAACAGAGGGTAGTTGGCAAACCCTTTTAACAGTACGGATTAATTTGCTGCTTGTGCAAATCGATGTCTGAATATCAGGTTTTGTAATTAACTACCAAACACAATCAGTAACTATGCATGTGAGTTATGATAATTGTTTTATTCTTTTATTATTTTAATTTAAAGCTACCGTAATCAAATTACAGGTGCTCAGAGTTTAAATATATTCTAATAACTTTAGATATTTGTATTGTATGTACGTGTGATCATACCCTTTGGTGCCTAAGAATTTTGTTCAATTAAAATCTAAACTGCGATCCACGTATGAACGCCGTGCAAAACAAACGGAAATGAAAACACAACACGTACTTAACTTTTCTAACGAAGCGAAATTGTTCACGGGGCCGATGAAATTTGAGCGAGTTAAAAAATGGAAGCCTATAATTTGCACATAAAACACATCCTAATGGCACCGTACGTGATCACTTATTCGCTGAGCTCACAAAGAGACATCTTCATCTGAAAGCAGACTTTGATTTAAATACATTATTCTTGTAATAACAGAACCGGACGAAGGGATCCCATTGAAGTCGTAGAATACATTATTTTAATTTGTACCACCTCTTTGTGACCCCATCAGTGAATTAATGGATTCAAAGCCTTCTCTTCCGTTCGACAAAGAATAATTTGCTAAGTAAATGAACAGACACTGTTACGATCTACTGTTTTGTTTCGATTGAAGATTAAAGAGTGGCGAATCAGCGAAAGGCCTATTCAATTCGGGCCTTTGTGAGCTTTATCTCTGTTAATTTTAGAAGGCTGATTAATGAATGAGATGTAATATCATTCAATTCGTTCTTTTTGAAATGTTATAATTAATACAATGTTTATTCAAGTTCTGTTGGATATTATATTAGTATTCGATGGCCATTTAGTTTTGCCTCAAGTAATCTAAATTGGAGCTCGTTGTCTGAGATGCAGGACGGCTCGATTCAGTATTCATTGAAAGCGTTAGAATAGAGTAGCTGTAGAGAATTATTGCTTATACTCAGGGGTATTCTGGACAGCTATCCCCCGATATTGCCCCAGTCGCTATTTTAGTTACATCTTGATACAATTTCACAAATTAAAATAACAACAGTTATCTTGTTTGTTTTAGTGATTTATGTAATTTATTACCTAATGAATTTTTAAATTCTAATTTGTATTCTTCAAATAATATTTGGGAAATAAATCCTATATATTTTGCTAAGGCAGATATTTAAATACACCTTATTATACTATAACGATTATAGTTTGTAAGACCAGCTATTACTTCGTTACATTTATATGCCTTACTTAGTCGTGCACTCAAGTTATTTTTCCCGGCTTATAATTATCTTAATCATTTATTATGACAAGCTCGTCCTCCATACCTTTGAGTTATTACTTTATAACACAAAAGAGAAGTCTAAATAAAAAGCGATTAATACATTAATATTGCGACATGTGTCATTAACGATAAATGTTAATACTTGGCTGGTAATACTTAATGTGGACTTATGTCAAATAGAAACATATATAATTCAGGAGTTCGCCGTCAAACCACTAAACCTTTGTGAATAATTTATATGTCAGACGCATATTATTTTTGTAGGGGCCGCGGTCTGTCCTGTTTACCCTATAAAATATCATTGAAGGGCATAAAAGGGGACGTCGTGAAAATCTTCCAAGTTAATCCTTGCGGACCTTGTTTCTTTCAAGGTCTGTAAAGGAGTTTTTATTGCCCTTGTGATCTCATGTTTTTCTAATTCACGACCACTTAAATTTTATATATCTCCATCATATGGGACAGTTTTATTATGAGAATATTTTCGGACTTTAATGTGAATGATCGACATACATGAAAAATACTTCGCTATAAAAGTAAAAATATTTCTAAAGACACGTAAAAATTTGCATTTTTCAAGAAAATACGTAAATCATATTTTGTAGGATGTTAATATACATCCACATAGAGATAAATATATGCGTTGTCCTGTTTCATTCTTCCACTTACATGGGCCACCGGCTACTCACACACCACACGAAACGCGACAGCACAGCTGTCACTTTACGCCGGGCTCGTGTAAGCGAAAGGTATCCCCGATCGTGCCGACCCAATTAAGCAACATGCTCGCAGCGTGGCATTACCTCTTCCAAAAATACTATATAAATATTTTACAATACTTCATCATTATCGGTCACATCCGTCTTTTAGCCACGCTCTAATGAAGTTGTAAATTACAACATCACCAATCACACTATTTCTTGATTAATTATCATGTCTATTTATATTAATGGCATGTATTAGAGGACTTGTTAACCCAACAATACCTCAATCTAAGTCGCGCTTTCTAACTGAATTATATCCACAATCCCACAACATGAAGCCATTATTAACCCTTTCAAGGAGTCACAATCAGAATTTGCGGTTGTTTGTCGACTTGTATTTTGCTGACGACATTTTCGGTTGGATCTCTTAATGTTTTCTAAGTGTTGCGGTCTTTATAATGATAATTGACTCGTTTGAGCCTCTGATGCGTTTGTAAAGATTACGTTTAATGTCACTTTGTTTGGTGTCACGATTTAAACTAAACTGTTTAGACAAACGATCTTTCTTGTTTTGTATTGTGGATTGGCGCTTTTATTGGTGAATTGAGTTGAATTCTTCCAATTTACAGGTACATTTTGAAATAAATTCGATTTAAGTGAAACTTCTTTGTATATAAAAAATAAATATCATGACATGTTATGTTATTGTAACTACGGTAATGAAAATCAATATAAAGTTTTACTTCAGTTGTGTGGTCTAAAGTACATTATTTTTTTATGTGTAATACTTTCCAATATATCTGTTGACAGATATGATTGCATATATAAGATAGGGATAGAAAGAAAGTTTTATTGAGTAAGAATTGTTTTGTAGTTTAACTAAAGATGTGTGATGCATGTTCACGGTTATAACTTGATTTTTAAGTACAAAGAAAATTCAAATCGGATTATGAGAAAAGTTACATATAAATATATACATACGAATTAAGAACCTACTTTTTCTGTAGTCAGTTAAATGCCGTGCACGCCTCGGTTGCCTTACATTCGGGATAAAATCAACAAATCCGATAGAAACGGGCTTAACGGCAATATATTGTTCGGTGTACAAAGACTTAAGTAACGTGATGGTGACACATTATTTATGTTACGAAATGAGACGTCACACGCGTATTGTTCAGCGAATGGAGGCTTTGCGTAAATGGTGAATGGAAACCAAAATTAATATTGGAATCACGTTGGTACTAAATTTGACCATAAATTGTACTTGTTCTGTCTATTGTTGTACAGACATGTAAATCTAGTTTAGATTGTGACAATTGTGGTGATGTTTTGATTAGACTATCCTCTAATTATACATCTAGTAAAAATCTCACTAGTATAGTATATTTAAAATCTTATATTACATCGTCTGCGCCTGATTCCTCTCCGTTGTTGGTGTCAGACTATCAGAACAGGAAAATTAGAGAATAGAGAATACACTAGAGTCTACAGGATTTTCAAATCCTATTTAGGTTTGTCTTAAAGTGGGGGATAATATAAAAAAAAATCAAATTTTGACTTGCTCATTTGCCCAGAAATAGGTACTAGGCTAACAGAATAGTAGAGAAACTCATTTAAGTTGTAAAAAGGTCCCAACAAAATGCACTTGTGTGGGA
>LUGF01010802.1:467407-479139 GCA_001625245.1 Calycopis cecrops
TGTTAGTAACTATTTATTTTAATGACCATCACAGGCAAATAGTTTGCAAATCATTATAATTTTAAAATATTGAGAGAGTTTGCAGACCCTACAGTAACGGCCAAAATACAATAAATTATTTTGTTACCTTTCTGCCTTTTCTCTTACACGTCGCCACTGATCTTTATTTCTACTACGTTTACGTGCTCGTCCTGCACTAGCTGGTGTAATGTTCTCCTCCATTCTAGTTATAAATTAATTTTAAAACAATAATAACACGAGCACTCTTCACAATCGACTTACTATGAAAAGTAACAGATTCGCCATATTAGAAATTTTGAAATGACGCCATCTGATTGGTTGATTGTGACTGAGGCGAATTTGCTTGTAACAAATTTTGGATCGAAGCCGTTTTGCATTTAACCATTACTTTCTTGAATTATTTTACATAGGATTGAGGTGGAATTGAACCTTAACGATTATATCATAATGTTGCAATTTCTTAAGGCTATAATTTAGTGTTCTTAGTACAAAAACGTAATTTTTGGACAGAAGCATCTTTGCTTTTATACCCCTCTTATTCTGTCCATCTATCTATTCTCTTCTTGTCATAATATACTATAATTATAATTTGCAGACATTTTTCAATCAGATGCTTCGAAAAAAAGAAAAAAAATATTAAACAAATGGCAAATATGTTTTCTTTCTTGCAGTAAAAGTACAATCAATCGAACAGTGTTTGCTAAAATAAAATCCTGAACTTCTTTGCTTTCAGTGAGATAAAATAGAAGTTATACCTAACAGGAAGAATGAAAAGGTTCATTGCTTATCATAGGGTCAGTTGGAAAAAAGATTGCAAAACTAATTACAAAGGTAATTTAATAATAAAAAAGTACAGTAATCATTGAATAGTAAAAATTGTACTTAAAGAGATTGTAAAAGTTCAATCAATTGTTCAACAGAACACATACGTTAACCATTTAAATGTTAACTTAACTCCTTCCACGAATAACACAAGGAGCGCAGTGAGTGCGAGCATGTGTCCCGAAACAAGACATGTTGTATCTGTCCCGTGGTTTTACTGATGTTACAAGTTAAAGTCTTTATTTTAAGTTTGTATTGTGTAGAATACGGTAACAAACACTATAATTAACCTGTTTTTCTTTGTTACCTTATTTTGATATAAAAAAATAATATAATTGGCTGTCTACGCTTTTATGGAGGCACGTCGTGGCCTCAGACCTCGCTCTACGGTCTCGGACTTCCAAAACATCGTCGTGAAATTGAAGACACGCTGCGGCCTGAATCGGTCCCACCGTGTATGTGGTAAGACTGAAAACACGTTTGTTATGATTTTAGTGATGATCGTTTAGTTTTTTTTATAGTATACGAGTAGTCGGAGCCATTTTCGTGTCTACCAATGCCCATAGACATCTGCATAGGTAGAGGTTATACAGATGCGTTGCCCTCTTCCTCCTCCCATCTTCATGAGCCACCGGCTACTTACTGCACTAAACACGCGACAGCATATCGCTTTATCGCGTTTATGTGCTTCTCTTGAGGCGCACAAGGCGTATACATATATGAAGAGAGGACATAAAGAGTAAACTCTAGTCTCGTGACACAGTTGACGCACATATTTTTGAAGTAAAGCTTCTATACGCGCGTTTGACATGGCGAGAGCGTTACAACAATCACACATCGGGCGAGGCCAATGGAAGTTGTCACTCAAATTCAAATTCTATTCAAGTGAATCTTTTTGTATTTAAAAAATAAATATCATATGACGTTATGTCATTGTAACTACGGTAATGAAAATCAATAATTAAGTTTTACTTCAGTTGTGTGGTCTATTTTCTTTCATCTCTGCACAATAACGAGAATGTAGGTCTCACAACTATGCTAATCCTATTCTCAGAATGTATGTCTGGCATTTTTTATTGATTCAAACACAAAGTAAATGGAAAAACATCCGTTTCCCATTGCAGTGAAATTTGTCTGTTATTCGGAATAACACTCTTTTTAATGCTTTCAAAAATAAATCGCATTAAATGTCCGACTTTTTGAATCGCCTACTGATCCGTTATTCTGATAGTAAATACAGAATATAATTCGATTGTGTTGGTGAATAATATATAATGTTGATCATCAGATATAGATTGGATATCTCTGAAAATATCAGCCTATAATGCATATTTCACTAGGCAAACTTAACGACAGTAGGCATATTTAAAAGACAAAACTGTAATTTAATCTAAAATTTGTAGGTTAAGTAGTTGTAGTTCTGAATCTTTTTAACTACATTTAGTGTTGACTTTACCTGTCGCTTATTCGTTTCGTGGTGTATTTGAGGGGTGGAGGACGGAGGGCATATTAAAAGATGTGATGAATGTCTCTGCATAATCTCTAGTAGAATAGTCTTCATTTGCTCTTGCCAACCAAATTTAGTGCCAAAATAGGCACAGATTTAGTCATTATAAAGTTTTTCCCGACCAAATACCGAATATAATTGTAAAAGACTGCCAAAACATCCTGAAGCATCTCCGACGCTCCACATACATCTCCCACTTCCGTCGTAGCGCCGCGGACTTCACCCTCTCGAGAGCGCCCATTAATCCGCCCGACAAGTCCATAAGTATAATTCAGTTTGACCGAGAAATTAATGGCATTGTTTGTTGCTCAGATGCCGATGTCCAATTGTATTAGACCCAATGAAACTGTATCGTATAGTCAACAATGTACGCCCACGTCTCAAATATTAATACGTCGCGGCTGGACGTTCGCTATAATTTTGTTTGTCATTTGCTTTGTTTCCTGTGGCACGGCGAAGTGCCAACAGCCCGGTCTATTTGCATAGATATAAATCATTTGATATATTGAATGTGTTGGATACTAAAAAACGCTTTTTGTTTCGACACGACAACAGAATTTGGATATATTTATAAAGTCACATCGCATATTGTTCGTTATATGTTTGACGATGAAATCTGTTTTGTTACTTTGGCGTACAATGATGGAGTATATGTTACAGAAGTTTTCCGTTGTTGTTCCGTTGGGGATATTTTTATTTCTAAGACGACTTTCTGAACAGATTTTTCAAGATACATTTCTGTTAGTGCGTTTGGGAAAAATTATGAGAGGGAATGTTTAGAATCACTTGACACCAAAGAGACCGACAGATAAAAGATAAGATAATAATGACATGCATTTGTGTACTTAACATATTTGAGACAAGAAAATATTATAACTTTACGCGCTTACATAAGTGTACATACTTTCCCAACTTTTAGGCAGGTCCTGCTAGCAGATAGCTCAGCCAGAAGAAGAAAGAGAATTTTTTGGTAATGCAGGGTTAGAGTAGGCTATCTATACGTTTTATTGTTATGAGTAATATTAGCGTGAACTTAAAATATCACCTTACATACTTGATCCAACAAGATACTTACAAACAGAAAATGTCTATCAGCATTTATAGGTGCATATGGTCAGTTAATACCCGGTAGTAGGTACACACATGCATAATAAATATAGTTCATGAAGCAGCCGAAAATATTGCAGTGGTAAGAAATGATATGAAATAGGCATAAACTTATTTTAATGCGGAATACAAATATTAATTAAGTGCTCATATTGTAGTAATTTGTTTACAAACAACGTGTACAAAACAAGTGGCTCAGTGTTGAGTATTTTATCTTTATTTGGCGATTACATAACGGAACATACCTACTTCGTGATGAACATTATTACTACATTATAAAATGAATCTAATTAAAGTAGCCTGTCTTCTCTTATGTCTATGCTAAAGCATGCAAATGAGCATATCATGACATCTCGATGATTGTAAAAGCAGACCGTTTCACTGTCAACTGAAAAAGCCTCTAGAGACTCTGGATCCTAGCAATGTTAGTTCTTCAATAAGCTCTAGATTTAACAATAACAAAATATCTGTGGACATATCACACTACGCTAGTCTATCCCCGTGCTAAGTATCATAAGGACTTTTGTTACAGGTACTAGAGAACACAATTAACAATAAGGAAATAGTTGTTAGCTATTAAATTTAGTATAATAATGAATAATCTGTAGGTCTAAAAATAGCTCGTGAAGTACATAACATGCCGATAAACCGGCGGAATCGACTCTTACGCGGTTAAAACCAAAGGCGCTGCTAGAGATTCCATAAAATGACAACAGAAATAACAGATACCTTGGTGGAAGTCGCCGTTTGACCCTAGAGTTATCGGCCGAGGTTACATGGAAACAAAAATGTCCACCAAAATGTATCGCCGAAATTATCTCAGTAACCTATATCGCCAGACAATGAGATAATAGAAACAATCAGACATGTGGAGCGTAAAAACGTTATCGCCTAGCAATAGGTCAGACTGAGGCCCATATGCGGAGTGAATTGAGACAATTCTTCTATTTGAACTAGGTTTTGTACACAAGACAAACGAGCAGGACATAAGTTGTCTACAGACATACAGTTTTGCATGTCATTGTAGTCATGAAAATGGCTCCAATTCCTCATTTGTCCCTCGTTGTCATAAAAAAAACAGTGACATAGTCCTCCACAACATCTAAACCGCGTGAACCGCGATGGCATAACAATCACTTTTAAGGGAATACTTCTTAGTTACCTTCGCAGTCGTTAGCGTCTTAATTTGGCTAAAATGCATCAATTACACTAATTCTTATTGGATTCGATGGAACTTTCAGATGACAATTACTGAATTTCTATTGCTAGTGTATTTTTGGAACCTATAACCATAGTACAATAAAATTTGTAGGTTATCTTCATACAAATTTCAATTTAAAAAATCTTATTGTACCATGCAATAGCCGTCTATTGCCGAACGTAAGCCTCATCCAATAAAATGTACTCATGGTTAATAGTTAATTATATATTGGACACATCTATACATACCTATAAAGACTGAAAAACTACGACCACTGTAAACAAATGCCTGTATTATGCTCAACTTATGATAGGTAATATACGTTGCTGCATGTAATGCATATCCAACTACACAGAAGTTTTTTTTTTTGTAGGTATATGTGATTTATTGGTGCAATTTACATATTATACAAAAAAAAGTTAAAACATTTCAAGGCGAGCAACCCGTTCCCGCCAAACCATATCCATACAACGACAGAAAAAAAAATCATCACAAAATTATTACATAAATAAAAAAAAACAAAATTTTTGTTTTGCCTATTAATTGAATTATCACGGAAGCTACGCCAGGCTCATATAAATCTATTTAATTCTTTCACCTATAACTTTTAAGAGAGCGTAAATATAGTTTAGGGCTCCCACTGACTATATTTATCAAGCTGATTTAGTGTTATAACTCGATTCTTACATAAATCCATTCAAAGCTTAGTCTATAAATGTATGTATAATCCTATAAATCTCTGAAACTAGTTAGTTTCCTATAAGATCAACCGTAACAAACGCCTTTGTATCACAGCAGCACGTGTGTTTCGGCTACCGAGGAATGCCACCTTTTGTGCCTATTATTTGCATACCAACTGGTTCCTATACGATATTAATCAAAGGTTTTATTAGTGAACATCAAAGAATACACACAATGCTAAGATCTCTTATAAGGTACCCTCAATACCATTGTTACTTTTGTCAGAGGTTGATTTACGAGCGGCCACTGTTGTTGGACCCCGTATTGTGATGTCAGGTTTTGTTTGGACCTCGCCGACATTGTACTACCCCTTCGCTCCGTCCAGCTCCGATGCCTTTATTCACGTTGATCTCACTTTGATGCTTCTAAACCCGTACAATGCCCCGTGACTCAGATTTGTACAACGCGTTACTAGACGTATTTCCCATAAAAAAATGATAATTCACGTTCTGTATGCCAGATGCTTCATTTTCAGCTAGGCGTTTTGATTTACTAAACTAGTTCAAACTACTTATTAAACATATACAGGCATACAGAATAAGATAAATTTTATTAACACATATTAAAAATAAATCTTTCAAACACATTTGACGCAATAAAATTCTATATTAGATTTTAGATTACCCAAGTATTGATAACTAATGTAATAGCAACAAAGTTCAAACAGTTCAGAATAAGACAAATTATAATAGCTCCTATGCCACGACCGTATTAATTCTTATTGGAATAGATGCCATAATGGCCCATCAACGTTACAAAATGAAGATTGTATTTTGCACTGGATTTTGCAACAGTTTAAGGCTTAAGTAATAACTTGTTATGTAACATTACTCGTAAATTTCTAATGCTCTAGGCGACAAAGATTATCTTAATGATCGAAATTGGTGATAAAATCTTTATCTATTGACCGTTGACAAGTAGAAAATATTAAGAAGCTATTTATGCAGGAAATAAACAGGTTTTAGTATGAACTTACAACAAACGAAAAAAATAAAAAATTAAAAAAAGTTGTCAAGTCAAGCAAGCAATAAATATATTTTTGGGTAATGACATTTCATCGCACTTTTCATCGCTACTTTTTTCGCACGTTACCAAATAATAATCACACGCATTCAAAAAGGAGTATGACGAAGAAAATCAATCTTCATTTCTGCTAGCATTATGGTGTGCAAAATTTATAATTTGGTAATGGAATTTTATACTATACGTAACCCTTTGTGTCCTTCGCAATCAAGTCCTTGACCGAGCCTTTGCTTACATTGTTCGACACAAAAGAGCGGCTGTGATTGTTCCTTTATAATATTCATGCTTCGTTCCATACATTCACGTGTCTGCGCACATCCACTCTCTTCCGAATCATTACGTTCTTTACCACTTTTGTCTGATCCCCCTTTTATTATACTACAAATCTTGTATATATCTCTAATGGACATCGCTTTGTGAGCTGATGTTTGATTGGCTTTTTGTATCTTTTTTTTATCATCGCATGTTTTGAAATTTGTAATATTTGCGTCATCAATACTAATGATTGCAACCGCCAGTACAATAGTCATTGTTGGGTAAGCTTATTTGTTAGTTTTTTATTCGAAATGTACGTCGTCATTATATTTAGTTGGTACCGCTGCGGCGTGTACAATAAGATGACAATTGATGTCAAATAAATTGCGTTCCTGAGCACTTTGTTAATAGGATATATACCCAATAAACATGACGAGGTGAAGAGATTGATTAGACAACGGGATATTAATTACCATATCATATTTGAGTTAAATTATCTAGTGGCTATGTTTAGGCAGCCGATTGCTTTTGTTGTCATTATTAACATTGTCAGAAATTGTTTTGGTATTGAAATAGAGTTATCAGAATTTAAGCCTATTTGAATTAAGGTGCTGTTAGATGTTGAAAGAATTAGGATCATTAATTAAATATTAAGAAAAGAGTTTTATAATAATTAAAAAAATGTGCCAAGTACCGTAAAGGCTTGTGTTACATGTAGGCTAGACAAAAGATATATATTTGTACAACACTACATAAAAATTACGCGGATGACTAAGGGACTATCAGGTCTCAAAATTAGAGTGCAGTCATACCTATATGTGAGTCTACCTTAAGACTGTTCCCTAAATCGTCCATGTTACAGTTGTAGTACATACATGAGTTTCATGACGTATTCACTCTGTACACCACGAAGCTATTATTAGATCAATAAAAATGGTTCATAAAACCATAAGTAATGTTCGGCCATCGTGTTCCGGTGTACACTGGGCAATAAAAGTTTCATTATAATCTGTAAGATAACAACAGTAGTCTGATTGGATACTGCGTGGTGCGCAGTACCGCTTTATATTAAGAACACTGTACCATGATGTAAGGCTCGCACTATTGACTTGTTTAACTTTCGTGTTTAGGGAAAGGTTTAAAATAAAATTGAAAGATTTTTGCATTGCTACAATATAATTTCCTGTCGGCATATTTAAAAATACGAAAAGCAATATTATGGTCAGTATATTGATTTAAGTTTCTATGAGTCTATATACTTTTTTACCATTTTTCTTAATCAACAAAGTAAAACGTACCATGTGTAAATGAGATCCGAATTACTGTATCTGTGGCTGTGCCATTAGAATAATAATAGCAAAATGTAATAGACAAGACATTAGTGTAAATGCAATGCAAGTATGTGATATCTGATTCATACAAGATACAGAATACAGATGTAACGAGATGCAAGACTTGCTTTTGTATACAAACTACTCTAAATGTATTTGTTTTTTATGGTATAAGTGCGCAAACGAGCATTCGGAGCCATTTTCATTACTGCCCACGCCCATACACATCCGTATTGAAGCTATACAGATGTGCAGCTCTCCTTTCTCCTCTCACTTTCATGGGCCACCGGCTATATACACACCGCACGAAACGCGACGGCATAGCTGTCACTTTACGCCGGTCGCGTGTAAGCGAGAGGTACCTCACCGAACGTGTCGGCCCAATTCGGCTGCATGCAAGCATGCAGTGTGACACTGCCTGGTACTAAAATTATTATAAAGTATTTTTACTATTTTCATTTGAATAAAATTAACTAAATGCTCAAGATAAATTTGTATATTTGAGAATGAAACCAAGCATTTCATAAAATAGTTACTACAAAAGTTTCCAGTGGATATCTAAATTCAAGAGGGCAAGACTTGCCATCCATCATGCCGAGTGCGAGAGGTGTTTATCAAAGAAATTAATATCATATATCATAACAAAGACAGGGGCGATTTTTCAGGTCCGTGAGCAGTCCCCATTATGTTCTAATTCCGTATACAATCCAGCCATAAAATATAGCTCCGACAATAAAACAGAAGTGGCTCAGTTCGGTACACTGGCGAAAGTGTTCATATTATTATAGGGATTTTATTTCTAATAAATCCGCCTAATGCATTAGTTGTGCGGTCAGTGGACTATCTTAGTTTTGCTATGGTAAGGAGTAGAATTAGCACTTGGAGCAATCGATGGAACGTCCATAAGCATCATCAGCAAGATAAAATACTAAACCGTGACGCGTCGTGGGTATTCCAAGGAAAAAAAGTTTAGGGCATCTGAAAAAGTAGTTCGTAAAAATATTAAAAGTTAATTTTAAGTAGGTAACCTATGGAAAAATGTTATCAGTGGCTTTGAGTTCTATTACATCCCGCGCACTACTTTGATATGCAATCACCCGCACGCTCGGTATTTCCGGACCGATACGACCTAGGGATTTTCAAGAAAAGAGTCTATTCTTCTCTCAAAGATCGGCAACGCATCTGTTAGACCTCTGGCGTTACGGATGTCTGTGTGGATCACGTTAAAACAGGTGAACCAACTGCTCTTTTGCCTCCTATGCTATAAAAAAGTGGTCGTAAATTACTCGTCTTTATTAATTATTACAAGAAATCAAGATGTTTGAAAAAATTTGTTCGTACCCCTGGAGATGCTACTTGGTAATAAAATATAAAAACTTTATGGCCCTAAAACAACCAACACCTGTCTATATACAACTTGCCCCAAATATTATAAAGTAATCAATTAGTCACCCGCATTGTAGAAACGTAAAAGTTAATTTTATTGCTTTTCTTTGAAATTTGTTAACCAAAATGGCGTGATATTATCGGTAAAACCACCAACGAACCCTACTTTTGACGGAAATCTGTGAGTCATTTATATATTTTTCAGAAATAGTGGTTTTTGTCTGAACACCTCAAAAATTAATTTCCTACTTCGAAAAATTACATGCTTATATTACTCAATAAACCTATTAGATACCACAAAAGAGCGGCGCCATATACAATAATTTAGTCTATTTCACATCTTTACGCCATTTTCCTAATGGGGTAAGTTGAAAGAACCGAGTGCTTGAATTCACGGTCCTAAATTTGGCATACTATCTGAACAGTAGATATATTTCTGTCTAATATTTATCGTTAGAAATTGTCATATTGCCGTTACTTTTTTTTAACTTTACGTTAAGATCAATAAAGATATTATAGATCATAACGTAATGGTCTCCATTGTAAGACAAACCTGAAAAACAGAAGAGAAACGACTCTGTTTAATACAATAGAAATACAATTAGGTACTAACCAATACGAGATACACACAAATTCAACTATAACCTAAGTTTTTGTTAATGATTTCCAATTTGACCACCATAAAGAACACTTTATGGTGGTCAAATTGGAAATCATTATAAATATTATGTGCATAATGTATAATTTCCAAACCTATTTCCTTCTAAGCCGGATTTTACTAACGTATTGTATTTACTTTTAAGCTCATGGGTTTAAAAGCTTCAGTCGTTTTATGTAATGATTTATAAGATAATTAATTTTGCGATGAAATTGCTATTATAAACAACACAAAGAACTAGCCTATGACTTTGCTAACATTAACGCGGTGCATGCATGTAGCCGAATTGGGCCGGCACGAGGTACCTCTAGCTTACACGATAACGGCGTAAAAACAGATGTGCTAGCCGGTGGCCCATGAAGGGAGGGCGACACATCTGAACAACCTCTATACTGTCTTTGAGCATCGGTAGTCATGAAAATGGCTCCGACTGCTTGTTTGCCTACTTATAGGTACTATAAAAAAAAAAACAATGCGATCGCAGCCGACGTACGTACTTAACTCCGGACAAGGGTTATAATATTCGCGTCCAAACCCAAAATAAACCAAAAGCCGAGCGGAAACTGCCGATATATTATTAGACACGACAATTCTATTATTTTTATTCGTAACTCGCGAGATCTGTCCATAAATCTTGAATATCCCATCTTGAATATCTTGAATATCTTAAATATATGGCAACGGAAAATCCTAGAATACATTAATTACTTATCACGGGATATTAGTGTTGGTTTTTTAATTAAAATAAAATGAAAATATTTTTTATAACAAGAAATTTAATATTGAGAATAACATATTGTTTTTAGTGCTTATCAAAATCTGAATCTAAATTAATTAATTGCTTGAAATAAAAAAAGATAACGAAAATTATTCATAGATAATGTTTTTTTTTTAAAATCCTGATTGTCTATTATTAATAATATTCAAAATCATAATGTATATGAATAAATTAAAAAGAATAATATAAACTAGTATAAAAAGTAGTGTCAATAGCAACATGAGCTTTAATTTCATTTGAAGCGCGTTACAACTTATACCTTATTTTAAATATGCAAATGGTGGTATTTGCAAATGAACGTATGAATAGCATTAGTATAAAACACATAAAATCGACTACCTAGTAGTTTCTTAAATAATTTTTACTATTTTGGAATCACTTACAGATTATTATCGTAGCTACATAATTGTTATGAAGGCGCAGTGGTGCTGTTCGTTCATTAATGACACGGTAGCAGATCATGTTCATTTATACAGGTGCACTTATGGCACGGTAGCTCAATATATTAATTTATACTGGTGCATTCATGGCACCGTGGCGCAGTATGTTCATTTATAATGGAGCATTTACGACACGCTAGTTCACTATATTCAGTTATACTGGAGCACTTATGGCAAGGTAGCTCAGTATGTTCATTTATAATGGAGCATTTACGACACGCTAGTTCACTATATTCAGTTATACCGGAGCACTTATGGCACGGTAGCTCAATATGTTCATTTATACTGGAGCATTTACGACACGCTTGCTGACTGAATTCAGTGATACTGGAGCACTTATGGCACGGTAGCTCAGTATGTTCATTTATACTGGAGCATTTATGACACAGTAGCTCAGTGAGTTCTCTTAAACTGCTGCATTTATGGCACGGTAGCTCAGTACGTTCATTTATACTGGAGCAT
>LUGF01010802.1:479542-489636 GCA_001625245.1 Calycopis cecrops
TATGACACAGTAGCTCAGCGAGTTCTCTTAAACTGCTGCATTTATGGCACGGTAGCTCAGTACGTTCATTTATACTGGAGCATTTATGACACAGTAGCTCAGCGAGTTCTCTTAAACTGCTGCATTTATGGCACGATAGCTTAGTACCTACGTTCATTTATACTGGAGCATTTATGACACAGTAGCTCAGCGAGTTCTCTTAAACTGCTGCATTTATGGCACGGTAGCTCAGTACGTTCATTTATACTGGAGCATTTATGACACAGTAGCTCAGCGAGTTCTCTTAAACTGCTGCATTTATGGCACGGTAGCTCAGTATGTTCATTTAAACTGGAGCATTTATGACAAAGTAGCAAAGCGATTTCGTTTAAACTGCTGCATTTATGGCACGGTAGCTCAGTATGTTCATTTAAACTGGAGCATTTATGACAAAGTAGCAAAGCGAGTTCGTTTAAACTGCTGCATTTATGGCACGGTAGCTCAGTATGTTCATTTGTCAGCAGTCGCTACACGTGTTCGCGTGCGTACCTCAGCAGTCGGCAGTCGGCAGTGGACGTCGCCATTACGACCGGGGACATCTCTCATTCACACAACGCATTTATCAGATACAACTCCGTTCATTGTTTCACAATAAAACATTAATTTTGTCAACGGCCGCTAATGGCCAGTCCTCTAATTTTAGAGCTTCCGTTTAAAAAAAGAATGTTTTTTTTATTTCTGCATTCACAAATGTTTTGTGATTTCAAATCTATTTTACGTGATTCTGTTCTAGATACTTCAGGCTGTATTTGATTAAATTTCCGCTTTTTTGCATGTATTGAATGCATTGCAATAACTAACGTATGATCTAACATTGCTAACAAGAATATCTGAATTGATCT
Source organism: Calycopis cecrops (assembly GCA_001625245.1). Lineage (NCBI taxonomy): Eukaryota > Metazoa > Arthropoda > Insecta > Lepidoptera > Lycaenidae > Calycopis > Calycopis cecrops. The sequence goes on from LUGF01010802.1 coordinate 480,424, forward strand.
AGTTCTTACCATAGATTTATTGAATATTTTTAATAGGGTGTCTGTTGTATAAAATCGGGCTTTTGACCTACCGACTTTGAGTTTAATCGGTCCAGTAACCGTACGTTGACCAATCATTGAATTAGGGTTAATCTTAAGATTTTAAGATCTTTTAAGATCTTTTTAAACATATTTATATTATTTTTTGGGTTTTTGTGTAGACTTTGTGTATAGTTAATGATATAGGAACATCGTTACCATCATGTAGTAGGCGTATTATATCCTCACTGTCGACTCCGTGCCATAGACTAATTCCTTATTGTCAGCCGGAGCGCACGGTTAGTCCGTAGCATTAATCAGGTGACACTAACATTTATGTCTGTCTATTGGAGATGAATTTGATGTCAAACGCAGGTATGCCAAGGTCTTCGAATAATGTTACTATTATTGAATCTATTCGTACAAGACCAAGACATTTTATCCCAAGAAGAGTGCATAGACTTTACAATGTGTTGGTCATGATCACTAAGAAGAAAATATGGTGGAAGGAAGCATTATGCCAGATAATGATATCGTCAGAGCCAAATCCTACTTCAAAGGTTGAAGTTGATCAAGAGGATTCAAATACACAACAATACGAAGATTGTCTAAATGCCAACTCGGTAAGCAAGCAAAAATAGACCAAAAGTATATCAACGTCAAATGAGAGGAAACGCAACCAATATTCGCAAACATCCGTGGATATATTTTTTCAGCGGTCCCCTGTTCTGAACACATGCAAATCTTGTACAATCTCTGTAAAAACAAAAGACGCTTAACGAGTCCCGGCAAAAAATACAAAAACCACGTGAAACGGAATGGAAGCAAAAAGGTCAACAATATGCCTAATCTACAATCCGTGTCACAGGCTAAAGGTTATAGAAGGTTGCACAAAAAAACGTCCGTCTCCAAACGATTCGAGTTCCTGAGAGATCGAGAGTGAACTGAGAAAAAGAAATACAAATATGTACCTAAACTATTGAAGTTAAAGTCTAAATTGGCTTGCCGATGCGAGCTTTAAGCGCGGTATTGTTCATACCTTGGGGAGTAGTGACAACAGATTTTTGTCTTTTTTTATTTCACATATGGCATCGCAATCGTGGACGATATGCGACACATGTGTCGGTTTTAGGTTACTCCATAATAATGACTGCCTCTTCGGTCTCAAGTCCATTTACGCGTTTTAGATTTATTCCAATTTCTAAAACAGTGTCAATGTACCCGGCGGACTTTGATGTTCAGCGTTTTAGTGCAACATTATCTCCACGGTTATTTTGATTCGCTATTCAGATACCAACAGGTGACATTAACAAACCTGTTTTCTTTCTCGATTGAGACAGGTCCTTTACTGAAATAACTTAATACGTCAGAGAGCATTAGCACGACGCCTTTTACGATCACAACAAAAGCAATAAATCGGAACAGACATTGCATCTGAACAAGTAATTCTAAACCGAAAAGCTACTGAAACTTATCTGACCAATAAATTCAGTTCGGCCATAAATAGAACTATAAAAATTATTTTACGATACCCGAGAAAGATACATTAAGACAATGTTACGCGCACATTTCACAATGGCCACATTATGGTTTAATTGATTCGGCTACAATGGGCTTTATGCGGCCAGCCGATGCTACAAAGATATTATTGTCTATGGCCGGGCAGACGTCTGGTAACACTTGACCAGAGACAAAATGGCTTTGTAATGTTTGCCCGAAAGGCGCCATCCGTAATTTAATATGCAGTCTAATTATTTCAATTTGATTTTGGAACAAACTCTGTTCAGTTCGTTTTTTTACTATTTTCAGTATGAAAGGCATTTGATCTTTACTTCATTCTTTTGCTAATTAGTTTATTTTAATTAATAAAATGTATTAACGAAATCGATCTAAATAACCCAATTAATTGTATCTATTTGCATACATATGCTTTTTATTGGTTTTTAATTGCATAAAATACGAAAAAAAATATTAAATGATACTTAAAACGAAATATTTTAGATCATTTTCTGATATTGGTAAATAGATACCAAATATTTACCAATGCCGTTGGAAACTAAGTCGGCAAGATAATTAAAGAATTATGAAATGTATTACTTGATTAAGTATTTAGTTCGTATCATCTTAAGAGGAATTAAGAGTATCTTTATGATAAACTTTATTTTGAAATTGGTTATATAGATCTTTTACTGTATTTTTCGCTTTTCGTCAAAGTTCATATTTTTTAAAGACTTAGTTTACACTGACTTCAGACAAAACTCTGTTTTTACAATCTTAAAATAAAATTATCGCACTGTATCATTACGACTTGAAATTCAGGCTGAATTCGTTATTAATATCACATGGAGGGTTTTTTTATTTGACATTTTCTACATCTAAAGGACAGCAGCAGGAGCAGATGTGTGTTAAGATTTTTTTATAGTATAAGGAGGAGAAAGAGTAGTCGGAGCCATCCGACGACCAATAAGATCTTCAGAATTGTTATGTAGACGTGTTGCCTTACTTCTCTAGTATTCACTAATAGGTCATCGGAAGCTCACAAAGCGCAACGCTTCATTGTGGCATAGTGAGCAATATGATACGTTACCCCATCCCATGCCTGTCCACTTGCACTGCAATGCAGCATCTATCTCTCAAGAAAAGTACAAGGTTGGTACTAAAACACTTCTAGGTACTTGTTTTTTACGTGGTGACTGCCAAGTGGCCATCAGAACAGCATGTGTGGTGTTTCCAAAATTAGTCGTGTGATTTCCCCGTAATTATAGATCGCGGCGGCTCCGTGTGACAGTAAAAGTAAACATGTTCCGATAGCGACATCTGTTTGTTTGTACACGGAAAAATGGCGGTCGGAACAAACCTCGATTGACATATTGCTCCACTATTGTGTTCGGACGGATTTATGCCCAACGGATAGTTTCGGCGCTAATGCCTTTATCTAACTCGATGTGTACTTAGCTTTATGATTTCTAATTTGGCAAATTAACGGGTATGTAAATGACGATTGTTTTCGTTTGGAAAATCAATTGAAAAAGGCATGTATTAAAAACGAATTAAACAGAATAGCATTTATTTTGAAGCTTTAAAATAATCGTTAGATAAAATAATCAAAATCTACGTTAGGACTTATTTCGAATTATGATTTTTATTTTAATTTCTTTTCTATTATTATACTTAATTTTTATATCTTTTTGCGCTGTTTTTTTAAATTTTGTAGATTGTTTTATTCTAATTGGAATAACCAAGTGAATGGATGTTACGGAAGTGGATAAAATTAAAAAATAATTAATAATACAAAAAATGTCATTAATTAGACCACAAGCAATCGTAATAATGTTTATTGAACCACACCATACAATTGAAAGATTAGAAGAAAATATATAATTTCTCCCAATCTTTCTTTCTCTCTCTTTCAATTGTAATTTTTAAACAAATCCAGGTGGAGCAGAGTTTATGGTGTTCATTCACATACTTTTATGGTTTGCCCGTCTTTGTGTAGAGGAGATAATAAAAACCATAATTTTTATGTTATTTCAGTGCAACGAAAACACATTGTCTTCCCTATAAAGATTATTCGTCGGCGATGTAAAATAAATCGTAGATTTTATAATTTACTTTTCTTTTTTAGTTCGTTAAAACATTTCCACAGATTTTTGTAGGATCTAATTTAAAGGTAGGTATGAATAGACAATTAATTCTCATATTTTAACATTTAATATAACAATTGTTGTTATTGATTAGACCTAAGTACTGCTTGTACCTATTTGGTTTTTTATGTAGATACGTTAAGTTGTGGCAGCACCAATGCGTCTAATCCCTCTTCTTTCACATTATCATCACAATCAGTGGACCTCTGCTGAATTGCTTTTAATTCAAGATCCCCTTCGTCAACTACGGTACCACAGTAACGAAATTTCAAAAAAGTTCTACTGTTTTCGCACTATTTCATTTACCTTTTATGTAGTTGCATAGGCTGTTATTTCCTCGTATTAGCTGTAGTAACTGTATAAATATGTTTTTTATACTTTGCTATTACTTTCTCATTCAATACAACATAATATCTAGGTACATATAATACATCAACGTTAATCCTGCATCCTGAATATAGGGATATATTTAGTAGAGTTCGATGTAAAAACTCATAAAAGTGTTTATTATAAATATGGACGTGAGCGATAGTGCGTTTTATGGTAACGATAATAATCAGAGCCTGTTGGCTTCCGTACATGTCCCGGCCGCTGTCTTTGACCTTCAGCTGCTGTTTCATGTCCATGGCAAATAAAACAATTGCTTTCTAAACAAGGAGCATCATTTTTATACATTTCTATAAATTATTTTCGAAATACTGGCTTTAAAGTACATGTAGACGCAGGAAAGTGATCTTGTGGTATCTCGAAAAATGCGTTAAACTTTATTCGCATTTTTTCGAGACACGGCAAGATCGTTTTCCTGCGTCGATATGTTGATGAGCCGCTGCACTTGTCTATATCTACGTTAGAGCGAAATAGAAATATAATTCAAATTTTTGTCATCGAAAAAATGCGAATAAAACTTATTAATTTTAGACAAAATCGCTTTTCAACGTCGATGTATCACCGAGCATTCGGAACCTTTTGATGATTATTACCGACACCGTTGACACTCGTATAATTGCTATGCGTGTTGCCTTCCTTCTCTATTTCCCACCAACAGGCCACTAGAAATTCATTGTGGATCTCGAGGTAGTTTTAGCATTTTTTATATCTATTTGCAAGTGGTGTTTGTGGAGACATAGAAGTAGCAGCAGTGGAAAGTAAAAGGCCACCAGAAATTCCCAAACCTCACGAAACTCGCTGTCACTTGTTAAAAATGATCCCTAAGTTGAAATATAAAATGTTTCTCGATGCAACTATTGTCGCCCGCCGCTCTTAGTCCTTTCAAGTGGACTCAAATCCGACACATGCAGCCACATGTGCTTGTCAGAAAAATATCCGATTTCTAACTCAGATCGTTTCGCCAACCCATCCCACTTTATTACTTCTGTTGTCAGCTTAACCACGTTGCAGACAAATTCAATTTAAATCCATAATAAAGTTTTTGTTGGAATATATTTTATCGTTCGTCAATTCATACACGTTATAAAGCGTTCGAAACGTCGTGATTGTAAAATACTCGAAGTACGCTCACATGATACTGGCGTTGACAGATATGTGTCTGCTTAACTGATGTGGATGTTTATGGGCGTTATCAAAAGGCTCTGACTGCTCCTTTGTCTCCGTATACTGTAAAAAAGTCGTCATAAAGTCCGTTAAAGTTCATTGTGCAACATCCGCGTAAACTTAACCCCTCGGATACTGACGGGCTGTTTCTCGTTCGGGACATTCGAGGGAAATAAAATGATTATCATCTCATTTGGCATCACAACATCACAAGCGTTAGACGTAGGGCCTCAAACCCTTTCTCACACGCAACACGGAACGGACCACGTGCGTCATTGTTCAGGTGTATAAAGGGCCGTTTCCTCCGAAGGTTCGAATGTCGTTTGACAATCGCACAGGAAGCCCTTTATTTACGCAATCCCGCCATGGAAGGGAAAGACACGTAAGAGTTTCGCATATTGATCCAAATATTTAAGAGGTATCTAACTCAAGCATACGATTGGAAAGATGTACTATTATTGAATTGCAGCCAAGTTTGGCCGGCACGATCGCGGCGGGACTTACGGCACTCGATAGTGGTGAATGCTCAATAGAACCACCATGAGTACCATCAGTGCCGCGTTTGGTGAGGAGTCTCGGAATTGACAATCATTGAGGCACCTCGACGGCCAATCAGTCCCCTAAAAGAGCAAAGTTATCTTCACAGAAGTGTGTTCTCACCATAACCATTTCACCGTCAGGACAGTGCAATGTGGTGAGGACTGAGATAGCAATCCTCGCCTTTTGCTCCGAGCGCAAAAGTAGTTCTTCCGTCTACATCAGTCCCCAATTCTAATTCTTCTCAGTTTAATTAGCTTCGTCTAAGATGACGATTAAGATCTGAGACTGCTGAGGTCCACCAACTAGGTCACCGTGGACGGTGGACTTCAGTAGCCTCAGAGGTACGCTTTTAAGGAGAAATTGGAGAAACATCTACGTAACCTGTAAGTGGATGTTTAGCATATTACCAAGTTACCAAAACCTGCGACTCGATATCCCATGGTAAAAAATCTAATTTTGCCCAAATAAAAAACACACACCGGAAGTCCAAAGATAGAAATGGCGTGAACACAAACTCATAATGTTCTTTTTTATTCAAATGTCCCCTTACAGCACTTCCTTACCATTCGCCTCGCTGCTCCGATTGTTCTGCTGCACAATACAACACGTGCTAAGGGTTCAAGTACCAAACAATGGGGTCTAAAAGTACCCACCTAGTACACCTACGGTGCCCTTGCTCTAGGGTTGGCTAAGTTATAGGCGAAAGCGTGTTCAGAAATGAATGAGAACAATCCAAAAATTGTTTAACATAACATAAAATAGAGGATCTATGCTCAGTATCATAAGTTACTTCTAAAGTGCCCAGTACCTTTCGTTACTTAACTCTAGACTATCTAGCAGCTTCGTAATAGCTACTCTTAATCGGAGGCTTTATTAGGAACCCATAAACCCAGCTTTTAGTCTCACAATAAACGTAAGTGAGTAAATACCACTAAAAGATGCACTTCTCTTAGTGGTATTGAGCGTAGTCACTCCTTATTATTATCTTATTATCATCAGCCATAACGTACCTTTACCTCAAAATAATGGGTACAAATGTCATTTAATTCGGGAATTTTAATTCCTTTACCTTCTAAAGTTTTTATTTTATTAAAAGTTGTCTTCATCTAGAATTTACCAAGAGTCTTAAAATATAAAGTTTCTAACGACTTTAAAACACGTTAAGGCTTTGCATGGACCACACAAACTTCATTTATCTTGCTCCGTTCAATTGACGAAAGAAACGGAAGGCCTCGTCTCGTCGATCGACAAATTATAAAGGATTGGGGGCCAGCCATTGTGGGACCCGGGGAGAGCCGCGTCGGATCTTCGTTTGTTCGACAAAGGGGTGTAAAACGAAGTTGTTTTAGACATTGTTTAGTTCATTTGATTGGCAAAATTGTTTTCTTAATAAATCAGAGTTACGAAGGTAATTACATTTTTATTATTATTTTTATTAAACTGAATATTTTTGGGGATACTAAAAGGATCCAAATCTTTTTAGGGATAAAGTGTATCTTAACATATAGGTTCTAGATTTTAATCTATGCAATTTAGCAACATAAAGTTACTCAGCGAGACCAAAAAAAAGATTGTAATCTATATCTGTCCTAAATTTTAACCAACAAGTATTTTATGTGTAAAAGAATAATTGGCATCCGTAGATATACATTTCGAGATTTAAATAAGCACCAAAGTAAATAGAGCTATTTATAGATTCTAGACGATTTAGAAAATATGTTTAGGTAGATGAAGAATTACGTAGGTAGATGTTTAAATAGATCCTATAAGCCATTATTTAATGACACTTGTTTGCTTGCTCAGTGATGTTATTGCTTGATTGCTTGTATGTTTACTCACAGAGTAACCCCAGATCCGTTAGGTACGCCCTAGATTCGAGTCCCGGATCAGACTAAAAATATTTTTTTAGTTTTACTTTTTATAAAATTTCTAATAACAATCCAGAGTTGGAAACTTAGCAGAGTTAAATCATTTGCCTTCGCTTACACTTGTTTCAAATAGAAGACTGATTAAATTAAAAAAAACTCACACATCTTGAACGTTTGTAAATGCTGTCGTGTTTCGTGCGGTGTGTGAGGAGCTAGTGGTCCATTACGGAGATGGTCTCAGAAAGGCATCGCATCTGCATACGCGGATATGGGTCGGGCACCAAATATCTCCAATTACTATAAAAATATACGCAAATCTAAAAGATATCCCATCCCATCCAGATTTATTGCGTCTTGAAGCCACCCCACAAATCGTTTTTTTATTCCCAACACGTCCGACCCCGCGTCTTTGTCCGCATTGTGAATAACACATGGAGGCAATAGAAGACGTCACATTTATTGGTTGCATGTGTTAAGATCTTTGCTTTGTTCTTCAAAAGATGTTCGTCAACGTTATGGTTATTCGATAGCACCTGCGTTTGAGTTATGCAAACAAGATTTGATGAAAATTCCCAAATAGAACACGACATTTCCCTAATGGAGTAGGCAGAGAATGTAAAATTTAACCACGAGTAATAAAAATTGTATCGCGTTATGACGGTTGGTTGGTTATGAAATGGTTATAGTTATGAAATTAAAAAATCTTTCAACATTAGAATTACAAGTTGGTGTTAGAAGTTATAATTATAAGCTATCTACAGTTTAAACCGACCGTGTCATAGGTATCTAAAAGTAATAAATATTAAAAATGTAATGACATTTTGCCCAGTCGTGCCGATTCTCCAGTGACTCCTCATTGCATAATGGGGGGCAACCGATTAAGGCCTGCGCAGAAAGGCAATTTTTATCCGCGTACTTTTTGTCCGCTAAAATAGATCGATTACACTGTATCGAGTAGCGCAAATGAGGGATTAAAAGTAAAAAGTTGTTTGTAAGAATCCCTCGTCTGCGCAGGCCTTTAGTCGAGGCCTTTTGACTCCCGACGACATAGGCATAATTATTACGCGGGAGTTTTACTTTCCTCTCCTGGCTTGGTCATCAGAAACCCACACTTATATATACATAGAGGGGAGTCAATAGGTTTTTAAAGGGTCGGCAATGCGCATGTGATGCCCCTGGTGTTGCAAGTGTCCATAGGCTACGGTAACCACGGTGGGCCGTATGCTTTTTTTGCCACCATCGTGGTATAAAAAAAAAATACTTCGGCCAAAACGCATCAGCATTACTAGCACTTTAAAGTGATATGTGTACGAGAGGTACCCGGTCGTGTCAGCCCCAGTAGTCTGCAAAGGCAGAGTTTCAGTAAGAGGTAGTGCCACGCTGTATGCTTGCATGCAGCCGAATTTGGCCGGCACGACCGGGGAGGTACCTCTCGCTTACACGAGACTGGTGTGAAGTGACAGCTGTGCTGTCGCGTTTCGTGCGGTGTGTAAGTAGCCGGTGGCCCATGAAGGTGGGAGGAGAAAGGGGGGCAGCGCATCTGTATACTCTCTATGCAGATGTCTATGGGCGTCGGTAGTCATGAAAATGGC
>LUGF01010802.1:495818-509162 GCA_001625245.1 Calycopis cecrops
GATTATGACTAGGTAGGACGTAAATAAAACATTTTGGTAAATTAATTTCTAAATGTCATACGTTATAAATGTAGTTTGGACAATGTCATTACGGTAATCAATTTGTGTAGAACATGAGTTTAAGCGTTGTGTGCGTGCCGTATTGTTGGTTTCGTTTTATTCAGGAGAAAATAATGCATGTTATATTAAAATATCAACATTCTGCACATCTCCATATAATCTGTACCTACCAAATTTGAATTCATCCATTCGCGCAATTCTTAAAAAGTAGATGGTACCTATTTTTCCCTTAACATAGGTATTAGTATAATATACAAGGTGGATACGAGCGAGAGGCATTAAATTTAACCACATATACTATAAGTGCCTATTGTTAATCCGAGACTATTAAAAAAAAGTTTACGACAAGTATACGAAAATACTTTTTTCAAAAAAGTTAAATAGCGAAAAAATAAGGAAAACTTGTAAACACTCTTTATACGCGCCGCCGCGGCCGCTCGGTAAGGTCGCTAAGCCTCGAACGGGGTGAATGACCCCGGCGGACTATATGAGGTCGGGCGCTCTAACAGCTGATGGTACAGAGTGTACGAAGTGAGAAAAAACTTTAAAAAATTCCTGTGGCTAAACTATTGCTCCGATTGATCTGATATTTGTTGTGTAGCCTGGAAATAATACACTTCATATGTGGTTTAATTTAATGCCTCTCGCTCGTATCCACCCTGTAGACAATAGGAGATTAATAGATGTAATAATATGACAGTTAATATCGTTTAAATTGGTGCAAATCTGATGTATTTGAGAACTATAGGTACAACAGATCACACCGCTGTTTATTTCGATATCCTAGCTCGACTTTCAGTCACTTTACTACAGCAACGCTCTCGGGATTTTGGTGTCCAGTAATAATCAACAATAATGTCGTCCTACTCGAATTTCGACTACGGCAACAATCAGAGTTTGGATCATTAGGAAGAAGTAGCGCCACACAGCATGCTTGCATGCAGCCGAATTGGGCCAGCAAGACCGGGGAAGTACCTCTCGCTTACACGAGACCGGCGCAAAGTGGCAGCTGTGCTGTCGCTTTCGTGCGGTGTGCAAGTAGCCGGTGGCTCATGGAGGTGGGAGGAGAATTGAGGGCAGCGCATCTGTATAGCCTATATGCGGATGTCTATGGTCGTCGGTGGTCATGAAAATGGCTCCCACTGGACGTTGCCCCCAAAAAAAATCAGAAACTAGCAATCTAAATAGCAAATACTTATAGAGCACTGCGCAGACACTGCACTCTCTATTCCCTCATTCTCTTCCGATGGGACGGCAGTCACGAACGGAGAGCAATCAGGCGCGAGACCGACGAAGTATGGTGGACTTATTGTGGTAGAACAAACCAGAAGTAAAATGCCATAGTCAGAGTCCCACAACTGTTAGTGTCACTAAGTGATACTTACTCACAGTAGAAGTTATTAAGTGCTTTGCGTGACTTTGCGTAACTTTCATAAAACAACTAACTGGCCAGGATGGAAGGCGAGCACTTGAACAGGTCGGTTCCTAATTACATTGTGGCTAATTAAATGACACAATCAGATGATAGTCAGGATGCCTGACTTTCCATGTTTCGGTATCCCTCACTATCGTAATGAGGAACGAGAATAGAGCCTTCACCTCACGCTGGTGTTATACAATGAAGATATTTCCTCAGCCGTGACGGGCCTAATTGGCTGTAATAAAGCATTGTTTCTTAAATGTACCCTCTAGGTACTCATCTGACGTCACGTTTTATAACATAATAAATATGCTGCGCGTGATTAGGAAAACTCTTATCAAAGAAACACTTCCTTCATATAAAGACAATAAAAAAGATATAAAAATAGATTTTATCTTTAATCAAAAAAAAATTGAATATAAAACTATCAAATTACAATATCAATTCGTTTTTGTTTGTATTACTTTTAGTATGACATCAAGAATAAATTAAACAAAATAATATAATATAAAAACAGTATATCCTTAATATTCTAAATAGTCGTTTATGAAATCAAAGGACCTTTAAATTAAAAACTTACGTTGTATTAATATTAGATAGATAAAATAATATGTTTAATATTATAATTAAACTATTGATGAAATATTAAAGTTATGGACAGTTTATATCTATCAATGCGAAAATTAGTAGATGGTATTAATGATAGAATTAGTGGATGTAACATTACAAAGTTATTGATTTGAATTTGGAATAACATAAAAATACTTTTTAATTCGTAAAAGCAAGCAATGTAGGTAAGATATTGCCATAGTTTACACGGGTGAAGTAGCGGGGTTCAGTTAGTAACTCGAATAATTTAATTACACAGGCTGTTTGTCTTTCGATCTGTGTTTTTGTACCCTTATGTACATGGCTCGAATTATAGTAAAATAATAAAAACTAATCTACCTATTTTGAGTAACTTAATTATCTAACTAACTATATATCTGCTAACCTTGCTATCTCAATTGTGTTGTGTATTTAATAAATTAAAATTTAAAATTAAAAAAAAAAAAAAATGTTTTCTTTTTTGTAATCCGTGAAAACGCTGTTGAGTGTACACTAACATAGCTTATAAGTCCATTCAAATAGGAATTTTCGTGTATACTTGTTTGTTTTCCAAATAAATAAATAAATAAATAAGGGGGGCAAAAGAGCAGATGGAGACATTTGATGACTACTGATGGTCATAGACTTCATCATAATTACAAGCACAGTATTGCCCTCCTCCGGAAACACACAACCAGCACGAAACCCAACAGCAAAGCGATATGTATTCTTACCAAGAGGTACCTCCTCGGCCGTTCCAGCCCAATTCAGCTACAATACAGAAACATAAGAGTTACCTTCCTATTATGTTTCCTGTAACGCCTTGAATGCCTAGAACGCAATTAAAAGCGCATTGATGAGGTGAATATCCGGGTCGTTTCCTGCACACGTCCAAATAATATGGGCTTCGAACTTGTCTCTAACGGTACCACAAGCCGCAGATAACAGCCACCACAGATAAACACACGTTATACGAGATCCAGCGATTACGAACTTTACACTAGCATGTTGAATTTATAATTAATTAATTAAATTAAGAAACTATGCACCGGAGAAAAAATAGTTTTATTGATGTCCAATTATTACCTGATGCTATCGGAGGCAGGTGGCGTGCGGACGGATGGACCGTGTCGTTTTATGTAGATAATTTTGTGTTTACCTATATTTGTGTCTGTCATGACGCTCGAATCATTTAAATGGATGAAAAATCTGTTTTAAATGTAGACCTGTGATGTAAAAATTTTAATCTGACAGGTTTAAATTTTTACAAAAACATAGTTCTAAAGAATTGAAAAGCGTAACATGATTATATGATTTGAAAATCCGGTTTAAATTTTAATATTATAAATAAAATCTAAATTTAAACAATTCAAACTCACCTTACTTGATTAGTTTTATGTAGATATAATGATTTGGTATAGCATGGGTAATGGAAAAATTCTGAATTCTTAGATATCCTTAGATTTGAGTTTTCTTTCGGAATAGATATGTACCTAACGTGTTTCAACATAGGAATGTCACATCTAGCAATATAAATAAAGTCTTTTCATCAGTTTTTTTCTCAAAGAAGGCTTTCCTGATACGTATAGGTAGGTTAACAACATTATAGACTACCTAATATCACCTAGTAAATGTCACCTGTGGTCAAATCAATTTACACAAGCATAAGTTACTTATATCTATTTTAAAACGCTTCTGACCGTTTCAGTGGATTCCATATAAATCTTGGACCATCAAGAAGCAGAGTGATGAGCAAGAGATAGGAGAGACTTCTCGCTCACACTATATCTCCTCGAAGAGACACGTCTCATGCCCCCTTATTAATAAACATGGAATAACTATATCTAAGTAATAACCTAGTAATAAACTGACATCTGTCAAATTCCATACTTTTTATGTGTTTTTTATTATGGAATTTGACAGTTGTCAGTTTATTACTAGGTTATTCCTTGGATAGAGTTATTCTATGTTTATTAATAAGGGGGATGGGGTGTTAAGTTATGGTTAAAGCGACGACGCGCGACGGTGAAGATGACGAAGCTTTATATTGGGATGGTCTGCTGGCTGTTGGAGCCACAGTCAATGAATGTATTTTATGCGATCCGTATCGTGGCTAGAATTTGTCTTCCGTAATTTCCACATAGAGTAGAAAGGGTTTTGCTCAGCAGTGGGCCACTCCAGGCTGGCAATATAATATCTAATAATACCCACAGGTCATGTGGCGAGTTGTTGAGATGTTGTATTGTTTATTTACAGATTCTATTTTCAATAACCAAATTAAGAGCATTAAGTCCTTAATATGGTAACGGTATGGCGTTTGAGAAGAAGTGCACGAGGTCTGCCAAGTGCCAGGTGAGATGACGATCTGCAGTATTTTTTATGGTACCTATACGGGGGCAAACGAGCAGTCGGAGCCATTTTCAAGACTACCGACGCCCATGGACATCCGCATAGAGGCTATACAGATGCGCTGCTCTCCTTTCTTCTCCAACATGCATAGGCCACAGGCTACTGTAAGTTTGTGGAATCCGGCTCCAGATGGCTATCCTCTTAAATCCACGTGTATACAAAACAAGACAGCATATTTTTTGTATTCGTAAACATAATATTGTTTGTATTCCACTAATTAAGTATTCAAAACTAAGAGCTAGCCTGTTTCTTGATTTTCTCAGAAATAAAAGACATCGTTTTCGTTAATGTGCGTGAGATAATTTTTTGAATAATAATAAAAAGTCATTACCCGGTCGTTCATTTGTCGGTGTGTTCATTGTAACATTGAAATTGTTGTCGCGCTGCGTTGTGGTCAATTTCGGCACGACCGAGGTGCCTGTCGTTAAGAATCGGCAACGTATCTGTGTAGCCTCTATGCGGTTTTCTTGGGAGTTGGTAGTCATCAAAATGGCTGCGACAGCTCTTTTTAGAACCCTTAATAAGTAATTTTTAGCACGCAGAAGTTAGTAGTTTCGTGCGGTGTGGAAGTAGCCAGTGACCCGTGGAGGTGGGAGAAGATAGGAGGACAGATCTGCATAGCTTATATGCGAATGTCTATGGGCGTCGGTAGTCATGAAAATGGCTCCGACAGCATAGGCCGTCAATAGTCATAGGTATTCCTAATATGACTGTCACGTAGGCAGTTCAGGGAAAGACGGTTATGTTGTCGCGTTTTAAGCAGTTTGTTGAAAGATGCAGTGACAGTAGAATGCAGCCAGTATCGTAGCAGAATCGCACCAGTCCGAGCAGAGGTACCTCTCGATCGCAGGATGCCTCAAAGGAGGAGCTTTAGTATTCGCCCAGTAGCCGTGGAACGTTTAGCAACGAGTGTCGGTAGTCACACCAATAAATATGATTGTTCGTGTGCTCCTTTACTCCGAAAACATCTAACCCGAGAACATGCTTTCTAAATAGTTACTTTTGACGGGTGTGCTGCACGGATATTTTTACTTCGTGAAGTTTTTTTTGTTGTTTTTGTTTTTTTTCTTGTTGATTGTTTCATGCGGTACAACGTCTGTGACCACTTAGCATCAATAGCTTTGTCAACATAATGGAATATTAATAGATGGTAATTTAGCACAGTTTATCTGTGGCACAGTAGCACAGTGGCACAGTACAAGAATCACATAGCCCAGAGCACAGCCCCAGGCTGGAGCCAAGAATTGAAATGTATTTCAAAAGAATCAATAGCAACAGTGGTTTTGTCACCGTTTTACATCTGTTGTACAATAATTATTCTGTTCTTTTTTTTGTATAATTGTTGTATATTGAACTTAGTATTTATTTTTAATTTCAAGGCTAACAAGGCAACAGACTAACAAGTATGTATAGAATAATAATTAAAAATAAAGAAGAGAGAGAAAGCAAAGCATTTATTTTTCGAAGTACTTTTTATGTTCCTTTAGTTGTTCTATAGGTATATTTGCCAATTTTCCTAGCACACATAATTAAAAATAAAATGTAACGTTCATAGAAAAAAGCTCAAGGAAATAAATGCAAAAAGTGTATACCTAGAATGGTGGTGCATTCTTCGATAAGTTTATAAAAGACAAGTTAATGAAAAGGAAATGGTCCTACATTTACCTACATATATCAAAACCGCATTTTTTTAAATTATTTTACGTCTATTATTAATGTTTTTACTTTTAAAATTTTGATATGGATGAGTTGCATCCCATACAAGAATTAAATATAGGTTTTCTAGGAACATAAAACTACCACTAGTTATGATTTATTTTAAAATTATATCTAAAAATGATACGAGAGATAGTAAAAGATCTAAGTCCCTCACGCAGTAGCTACCACTGCACTGGTGTAAATAGAACCTTGCGAAATGAAAAACTTGTTCACATCATCACATGTGGGATTGGGATTGCATCGTTGTTGGCATGTAGTAACCTACATAATGGTATAGGTATTACTACCCATCTTTTTAATTAATTAATTTAATTGAATAAAACTAAATTATTTAATATAAATTACGAGTAAATCCCGGGGCTCTGAGTTAGTATTAGCTTAAGTACTGTAACCTACAATTTTTAAATTTTTTACAAAGCATTTATCCAGTACACCTACCCATAAACCCTAGTAAGAATCAAATATAATAGGTACAATTAAGTTTATTACGTCAAAAAACAATCATCTTTTTTTAGGCACATATGCTGTATAAAATTAAATTAAAATGCATTTAAGGTAAATTCAGTAATTATAAAAAGACCATTTTGCACGGCACCCGGTCTAGGGTGAAAGCAAGTCAGATCAGCCGTTTTGGTGTTTATCGAAAGTGTTCTATGTAGCCCGCGGCGTACTGTCAACGGTTGATGATGACAGGTAAAAAGAAAATTATCTACCATTTTAGGATAACTGGCGTAACAACATAATATATCAGATGAATTAACGAAGCATATGGTACCTAACTTTTTTAGAAGTTTGTCTAAATAATAGTTATGAATTTAGGATGTATTCTGTCGAATTAGGTAGCTGAACACCTGCTTTTCCGCTTTCATCTGTCGCTTAAAAAGCTTAATAGAACCTAATCACTTAAACCTAGTTTATAGATACATATATCTTGTTAAAATACCTGTTCTCGTTATTTTTTAGATCTTGATTTAAAAATAACTACAAATACATAAGAGAATTTTTTAAATATCCACCTAAGTAAATCGTCCTACTTTCCATTCTACATTATGTTACGTAGGTTCACAATTATCTAATTATAACCTAGGTACCAACTACACTAACTTATTATGTAGTTATTATAAAATGGCATTAAAAGCATGATTTGTACAAATATAACCGAAGGAAACAATTAAACTTTATATAACTACCGTGTAGTTTTATTTTATTTTAATGTACTGTAATGTTTTCATTAGTTGATTATTTTTATACCTATATAAAACCAATCCACTCACAGACTGGCGAATTATACCTATCTATTATAATATTATTCTTATGCAATAAAATATTACTATAATGAATAATTATACCCATTACAATCATTGTAACAATTACGAATCAAAATATCCTGATAATAAAATTAATAATAAAACATTGAATAACAAGGTTTTATTGTCATTAATAAATTTTGTTTAATTTAGGTTCTTGTTTAATGTCATAAAACTAGCCCAAAATGTAGTTTCTTTAGCACTTGTGCTTGGCTCTGCTCATATCACCTGTGATCACTATCTGACAGTCACCGGACTTACTCAAATAGGTATGTAACATTGGAAAAATAAACAAAATTTTGGCACTACGCGCTTGAATTGGTTTAGAAATTTGAAAACCATTATCATATAATTGTGTCTAAAAGTGGGAAGCAAAATATTTAATATTCGATTAAGTAAGTTCTTAACTACAATCTTTTTACATATAAAGTAAATTAAAACGACTTATGTAAGTTTCATTAATGAATAGAACTATTGACTACCTAAGCTATTTTAACTTTAAAGCTCGCGTACCAAATTTTATATTTTAAGTAGAAAGAAGCCGGTAATTTTTTATCTGAATCCGATATTTTTATTGTAACGAATTCATATTATGTACTTGTGAGAAATATCAGGTGCCTATTGCAATATTTAGAATAAGCGTAAATATAAAAATAAATTACCTTCAAATGCGTTATCATCGTTCCTCTCGCCTTACAAGACATCTGAGACAACTATTACGTGTGATTAAAAAAAAACAACCAACAAAAACATAAACTAATAAAAGTCACGTCAAAATGTTCTATCACAATTCTTTGGCATAATTAACACAAAAATAGTCCAGTCACAAAAATTAAAAACAAACAACACAAACACAAAAAAAAAAACAATAGTCCAAACACAAACGGTAATAGTTCGATCGTATCGTACTGCGATCGCGTTCGGTTTCGGAACACGAACGTGCGCGGTACGTCTGTCGATCGCGCGCCTTCGAAGCACAATGCTAACAGATCGAAGCGCTTCGACAATACGCGCGCGCTACAATGACCACCGCCCCGCACCGCGCGCGAGAGACAAGGACGCACCGACCTAATGTCACTGCCCTACAAACAATGCCGTCCTTCCAACACATTACACGCAAACTTATAATGAAACATGTGGCTTTGACGCCGAAAATGATAACCTAGCACAGCCTCGAAGACATTGTATGCAACATTTTGTGCTCGTCTATTTAAAAATATGGCTAAAATCAATTGTCTAAACGGAATAACAACGAGGTATCTATACAAAGCTTGAGGCCGTCCTGTTCTAGCGGACTATATTGTGTGCGTAGTTGAACCGTCTCGCTCGCGCGTGGCCTAGGCGATGCGCCGTCCCGCTCTAGGCCCCGCCTTACGGCCGTGTTCGAGTGTGCCGTGGCGTGCAGTGTGCGTGGCGCAGCGGAGCCAGGCATTGTGGAAGCGATAGCACACCACAATGAGGGCCAGGTGGGTGTGCGATCTACGAGGGCGTTTAAAAAGTCGATACAATCGCTCTTACATTTGTATTTGTGAAGAAAATTTTCTTTATTCGGAAGGTAGCCGTGAAACTGGGCGTGTTGGCATTGTCCGCGAGGCGTGGCCAGAAGAAAACGTTTCTATTGTGTGCTGAGCGGCGATTGTGCGATTGGCGCGACCTATTGTTGCGGCGCTCGACGCTCGTACGCCGCTGAAATACGATGCCGCTGATGAATATTTTTAGACGCCAGCCGGCTGACAATACATTTGCATATCGTTCGTAAGAACCTCATCACAATCGGCACTTTTAAATCCGACTGCCTATAACAGGTTGCGTGTTTGTCAGAGATGTCGTATGGTTATTTTATTATACGTGTGTGTAGATATTAACATGTTCTCAAGTCTTTCCAATTGTCTCCTCATATTGCATATGTATAGAAGTTATGTAGTTGTCTTCTCATCCTTCATCCATCCCCACAAAGGGCTATAGGTCTCTCAAAAACAGCACGATACAAGACAGCATGACAGTCACTTCACACCGATTAGATATAGGTAAGGAATATAATTATTTGAGTTAGGAACTTAGGGGTATCTCCCACCCGATTTGTGCCAAAACGATTTAGCGGTGTACCTAGTAGATCCTAGGTATCCCTGCTGTAGTTAAGCAGGTACCTAGATTCCATAATCAAAAATATTACTTGATAAAGTAATAGATCACTCACTAAGACAAAAAGCTAGTTTATTATATTAGTGCGTAAACCATTTAGTTGTTGAATTGTAACAGTATTGAATGCTGTAGATTAGAACGTTTATACGCCCTGCCCAATGCCTTGCCATCTTTCCTGCTCATAGCATGAGTAGGTGCGCATCTAGTAAGCCAGTGTCAATGTCGCATTGCCGCAAAATTAAGCCGCACAGGTGTGTCCCCTGTCGCTCACACGGTATAGGCGTGAAGTGATCTTTACTCGTGATTTATTTCCCTGCAGCGAAACCTGAGATAATGATCGACAATCGAAATAATTTCCATTTTTAAAAGTTACAATTGTAGCGGAAAAAATCTCAGTCACTTTCTTTAGTTTTATTTTGATTTTAATATGATGTTGTAGGTATTTTACATCACGTCCGCAAAAGGAACTATTTTTAGACTACAATTAATTGCAACAATGCTAGATATAAAATGTTAATGATCATCATCACGTAGATAATCATTGAACTCGATCAATAAATCTCATTATACCCGATGACTCTGATAGCCTGATAGACGCCTAGCTCTCCCACAAGATGGGTGTATCTGAGATTTCATTCTAAACGTAGGTACTGCAGCCGAACTGGGCTTACTTACACGTAACTCTGACGTGTCTCTGGCGCTGGTCGCTGTCGCGTTTCAAGCAGCTTGTGAGTTTCCGGTGGCACATAGAAGTCGAGGAAAGGAGTCGAAAATTACAACAGTAGCCACATAGACACATAGGTGCATTTACATAACCAAAAATAGCTGCCAATTCCAGAGATTTTTTCTTGTTGCGCACACAAAAAGAAACTCTTTTCTTTTTATGTAGGTACAAATGTTAGAAGTAGGTATGTAAAAACGTTAAGAAACATACAATAGCATGTATGTATGTCAGTGCTTACACCATGTAACGCGCAGACAATATGACCCACATCGAGACACAGCGCAGGCGTGTAAGAATGTGTGTCTCGGGCCAGACCCATCCCACCTCCAGGGGTCCTCTGGCTCGGGTGTGGGGCGCCCCCTGCTGGCTTTATTATACTGGTTTCAGCGAAAATTGCTTTTTGTTTGTGCAAACTGAATAGCTGTATTTCGGTGCGGAATGAACGCTTTTGTCTGTACGTTTGTGTTATACTTATGTTCAGTTGGATATTGATAAATCCTTGATATGCTTTTTAATAGCATGTATAAGTAGTATTTTACTTGTATTTGCTTTCTGGTAAGTACCTGGAACAAAATAAAATGTTTTTCAAATACTGTTTAATAAGAACACTTAAAAAGAAATTTGTACCTATGTAAGGAATGTGTCTGAATAGATATAAACTGAAATGAGTTATCTTATTCTTATGCCTATTACCTAAGTATCATCATCATCTTTATCAGCCCTTATTGGTCCACAGCTGCAAATAGGCCTGTATCAATGAACACCGTGATAGCCGGTCTTTTGCAAATATTGTAATAGAAATAATTATGTAGGTACCTACCTAGTATCAATATGCAAAATGCTTGCATAAGTCCTTTTAGATTGTTTAGAAAGAGATGGATTTAAAAGAAATGATGATGATGTCAACATTCAGTCAAACAAATCTTATCATTATATAAAGTATTGTTAATATATTATATTGCTTATAATCATAATCATCAACACTCACAAGCTAGAAACAACACGCAAAATAGAAAATAAATCATTAACCCCACGAAACTCCATTAATTTGAAATAACTCAAATATCGGTTACCCCCCTACGTGCGGGTCCTCGTTTTCGTCGCCCCCCTCCAAGACGTATGCCCCCTCCCCCTTTGTCCTCCGTAATGAAGATTATCGGGAGCCGAAGTCGGGCCGGGCCAATTACTTGATTGGTTTTTGGTGTTTTGTTCGTCGGAATGAGGTTCTCAGAAGTTTTCTCTGTTGAGATTATGCGAAAAGATGTCAGATATTGACTTTTGGAGGGAAAATGTTTGCGTAAGAATCGCGGAGGGAAATAATTAGGGTGAGACGTTTCCTTCATTATGTTATTAAATTAGATAAAGTTTACGGTTAGTTGATATTGGCTTGGGCGGTAATAGATGGAAATTGTGTTTTCAGTAGTATGTAGGTAGGTACGTATCTAGGTAGATAGATTATATGTTTGTTTTTCGGCATTTGTTTACTGTTTGAATTTTTTTATTTTGTGATAATAAAAGTATGGTAGGTAAACTAGGGCATATCTATAGCCTGTAGATCTAAGAAATAAACAGTAAATCAAAAAATATTTCATGCTGAATATTTGAAGAAAACGTTATTCACTTAGTATATGTACCTACCTATCTACGTAGGTACATCAATTGAATCGTAATAAACAATGCTATAGGTATCGGTACTACATTCATTTATAAAAATCTGATATCACAATATTTGTCCGGGCTCATCTCCGTAACTACTGGACAGATTTTAATCAAACACACAGACGCAACATCCACAGAATTGAGATTCGGTTTCGGATTCATGAAAAATCTACATCCCAAGACCGGTCTCCAACCATTTCCCCACGAAGCTAAAAAAAAAGATTCAAAATCCAACATGAAAAATGTACATTTTATTTAGATCCCTGACATTATTGCTATCCCTATCAGCCAGTAGCGTGTAATGGAGAAGGAAACGCCACAACGTCGTGCGGAGTGCGGACTCTACGTCTGCAAATAGCCGGCGCGGATGTGCTAAGTGACACCAATTAGCCCGCGCCTCGCCCTTCGACGGGAAGCCACGATTTTTACTGTCTTATTGTGTTCTGCCGGGATTTGCTCGGATCTAGAATACGACATTTTCCAATTAGTTCTAGAACCGCATTGCTTGACAGGTAAAATCGTTGACTAGTCTTATGGTGACTCTAGGTAGAGGTCATTTAGAAGTTTCTGAATTATTATTATACCTACATTTATTTCATACCTAGGTACTAGTTTTTACCCGCAGCTTCGCTAAGCATCAATATCAGTTCTTGAATATCAATTTGACCCTCCGTAAAAAATATTTTATTTCTATAAAAATCCTAAGGTATTAGAAATATTAGACAAGACATACCTACCTAAACAGGTACACATATATGGGATGGGACAATATGGGAACAAAGTTTCACGGTGAGTGGTTTAGTAGTTTAGGCGTTAATGCGTAACAAACAAACTTACGTTCTTTAATATTAGTAGGTATGTCTGGTAAGTGTAGACAAGCGTGACCACAAGTCTCTCTGCCTACCTCATTAGTGAACTGGCGTCCTACCATTTATCTTTATCAATTTTTATCTGTCCCCTGCTGAACTCAGAAGTATTTTGATATATGGAGATCTTGTCTTAGTCTTTTCAAAGCTTACGGACGAGAAATGGATTTTTTATTTTTTTTAATAGTAGAAGGCGACAATCAAGCTGTGTTGTTGTGTTGTTTAGGAACTGGAACATCATATATTTGTACATGTATTACATATGGTAATAAAACTTTGTAGACCGTGTAAGGTGTGCGTTAAAACTAGAATGGGTTTATTATTACACCTGAGTTGTACAAAATATTAAGTTACTGTTTATGTATATTAAAAAAAAAAAAAAAATAATGATGAATGATAAAAGTGAATCGATTTGGCAGAATATTCAGAATTCTGTAATTAAAAAGTATG
>LUGF01010802.1:568644-588533 GCA_001625245.1 Calycopis cecrops
TCCATAGGGCAACCGAGTCTGGCTTGTAGGACTAAGGTTACACCAGCACACCCATTTACAAGCACCAAACACACCACACGCACTACACACCACACCCAACAGTCTTAAAGACTGTCTTGTAGCTTAGGCTACCAGTAGCCGATTTTGTATTCGGCTCGTAACTCCCATCCCGTATAACTGCATTATATAATGCAGGACCCCAGTCACCAAGGGGATAGTTCCCCTTGCGAACAAGCCCGGGCATGAGGTTCGCCTCGGGGCCCGTAGACCTTCCCCAGCACTCCCAGCTGAGGTGAAGAAGACACCCACACACATTCTTTCACATTGGGTAAACGGTTTATATACAACCTGTATATAAACCGTCCGTTAAAAAGCTTGTGCCGCAAGTTTAATAGACCAAGGGTAATATTATGGTCAACCAGCTCAAGTTCGCAGCGAGTTCAAATGACATTGACCTGTTGACATATTTGGAAGAGTCGCCGATATCAACGAGCTTGTATTACCTTCACCTGTCTATTTAGCTGTGATCGTAACGGAAATTTCTTATACAGAAGGCAAACAAGGACCAAACCCAAACTTATTGGTATAGATGCTATGCTCTTTATTATCAAATCCATTCAGTCGCACTCGTCTAACCAGATTTTCACAAGCGACTACTTTTATACAGGGGGTAAACAAGGACCAAACCAAAAGTAATTGCTATGGATGTTTTGCTCTTTCTCATATTCGCTCTCATCTGTACAGATTGTCAGAAGCGCGACAGAACACGACAAAGTCGTCACTTCTTAGTATTGTTGGTGACAGAAACTCGGGACTGCACCGGACGCGCCTGCCGGATTCGGAACCTCTGCAGCATAACACTTGTTGTGTTATAAAACTCACGAACGTATGACAAAGAATATGTCAACAAAATGGAAAGAATTTTGCTTGCTTTCTACCAATTCTAGCACAGATAAGAACGTAAACATAACTGTAAGTCATGATGAATAAATTATAAGTGTTGCTTTTATTTTGGTTATCTTATAACTATGGAGGTGGGAGGAGAGAGGGCAGCGCATCTGTATAGCCTCTATGCGGATGTTTGTGGGCGTCGGTAGTCATGAAAATGGCTCTGGCTGCTCGTTTGCCCTCCTATATCATAAAAAAATTAAAAAAAAAGGCCGACCGCATTTAGATTTGATGTGTTGAGACCTGAATGTAATTTTTATAAAATACAACAGCTGATACAGGGCCCTACCCTGTATCAGTTGTATTTTATAAAAATTAATAGCATCAAATAAAAGCTCTATTTCAATCACCCAAATATGCTGCACACTTAAATATGTAAAAATGCTAGGTTTTTAAATCGGGTTGCATTTTCGTCGATTTAGTATCAAGTTATAATGCGCGTAACCCGCTTGCGGCGACTACTACAAATTCCTCCTAGCGCTACACCTGCTACAAATTAAAAATACTTCCTTAGTGTCTCTATTACAAGGCAAAATCTAAACACATATAGCACGCTTAAGTACAGCTAGGCGTTTTAGCAATAAGACACATTTGATAAAAAAAAAACCGACAGCCAGGTAACAAAAATACAACAGCGCAGATACGTACTCGAACTATGAACTGTAGGTTCACTAATTAGCGAAGTATAAAATACAGTTGCGTAAGATGGCAACCGGTACCTCCCGTTACCTCCGTTATAGCGATCTTCGCGCCGCTATCACATCAATACCAAGGGAAAACCATGAACATTTATATCTCTGACGAATGTGACATATAAATTAGAAAGCGCTCCTCCTTAACTAAACCTTGGTATGAATATGAAAGTGTTTGTTTTCATTCTTTATTGTATTCGTATTGCAATGGGAATATGAATGGACAAAATGATATGCTGGAACCTGCATACTAAATAAGTTCACTTTTGATTAATAGAAAAGGAGTCGTCTTGGCGTTTAATGATAGGTTATAGGCACTTACTTTCAGCAGTAAAAAAACTTACTGCCGCCTGACAACTAAATTGACTGCCTGCCTAAATTGACCCCAAATCACTCGAATGATTTGGGGTAGCAGGCCCTACTAGATACCTACCTAAAGAATGGCACAGCTATCCCGATTTCGTAAAAAATGCACGTAACATGCCAGTGTAGCCTTTACTCCGCACAGAGTCAATGTAGAGTATCTACCTATAAGTACTATTTTTTTCTCGGAGAAATACGTTTACGCACTGCTACCGGTCCTGGACGAGATCCGATTAGTGTGTGAGACTCGCGGCTAATACGGATACCCAATAACACCCAGCGACTACTATCGTCCCCCCATGGTGAGCTGCGACCCCTCATAGGGGAATGGACTCTACCAATAAGGGGGCAAAAACGACAGCCTACATTCCCTTCCAGACCGTGCAAATTTATAAAGTACTATAAAAAGCTGCTCATTTTTAGATAGTTTGTGGGCTGTGGCGTATCTCAAAACGTAGGCACATAATTCAAAGGAAAGTTTGATATAAAGTCGCATTTAAAAAGTCGAACAACGGAGACAATTTCGGCTTACGTGAAAGCCATTTTAAAGAGTTTACGCGTTTGAACATGCTATTCTCGGGGAGATCGTGCCACTTGGAATTAAATTTTTTTTTACTCTGTTCTGTTTAGTGATAATGGAAAAATAAGAGATATTTTATAATTATCCCTTTTTTATAACCTTACCTAAACCATTTGATAAGCCAAGGGCTTTTAGTCCAGTTGTTCGTTTCTAGTAGTAAAACTACGTAATTAGTGTTTAATATATTTTGTACCTTGAGATCTTGCAGCTAAGGTCGTCTCCTTATGACAGAGTAATTCTGATGCAGGGCCGCATCGATAAGCAGATGCATTTAGGCGATATAAAACCGATAAATATAAAAAAACAATCATGTCCCAACGACCTCTCATAATTGCAAATTTGTTTGTCTTTTTACGATGTGCTAATATTACTCAGTAGCTTACTCTGAAAAATGAAGAATTTTTAACTCGTTTTAAATGATTTTTGTACCATTTTTCAAACATATTCCTGCATGCAAACATTGACATGCTATAAAGAACGCCAAAGTTGAATAATTATCAAATTCGTTGGATATTTTCTGAAAATATTCGCGAAAATTCAATATATTTTGCACATTATGACGCAAAAGACCTAAAACTCTTCAAGCTGGTTGTATCTTGTATATTGGGTGCAAATTTGAGGTCAATCATAACTTTGCCACAAACACATTTAGCATTATTTTATATATTGTATGAACAGCAACAGAAGTGAGTTACACTTTATACGTAACTCCGTTATGTTTATCGTACAGTTATAATCATAGAGCCGTAATAAAACACGTGAAATTATCGTGCTTTTGCATACAGCTTTCACGTCAGATCATTTAAATCCAGTTTAGCGTCGTATAAAATTGCCCATACGATACAATGATTATAATTAGCTTTGCACGGTAGTGTGAGGTTGAACTGTCAGGAGCAACAACTAGGTAACTGACGAAAGTAGCACAGTACTGGCAAGACAAATACAGACATCAGTCTATCGCTATCTGGAGCTAGACTCAATAGGTATTTTTTTGTTTTGATACCACGATGGTGGCAAAAAAAGCATACGACCCACTTGAAGGTACATGGTTACGTAGTATGTACGTAGCCTATGGACGCCTGCAACACCAGGGGCATCACATGCGCATTGCCGACCCTTTAAGAACCTATTGACTCCCCTCTTGAAGAACTCCATATTGTAGCCCTCTGGGAAAACCTCGGCAGGGAGTTCAGTTTCTTGACTAATTCGAAATGCATCTATACCTGCCTAATTTCACTTCATTAGTACAGTAGTTTTGTATTTTTTTTAAAACCATTTAGTGACTACCGAGGCTTACTAGCATCCGCATAAGCAGGTGTTGACCTCCTACATCCCATCCCTTCCAATGGGCCACGGGCTATTTACAAACAGCAGGAAGCGTGGCAGTATAGCTAACGCTTTTAGGGTGGTATCATATGAGCAGGTATCCCCCATCGTGTTGGCCCAATCCGGCTACAACGGATCATTGCATTATTTCTTATCGAAAATAGAATGACAAACATTCACATTTTGAATATTAGTAGGATACATATAAGTATTTAGAATATAGGATTATTTCCACTTTCGTAAAAACCGTTTAATAGAGTTCAAGCGTTGATATGAGCTAGCTCCAATACGATTCTTGAGAAATCAAAACTGAATGGGTCATTTTGATATTGAGTGGGTAACTGACTGACGCGGACGTGAAGGTCAAGTGTCAAAAGATCGTCAGATGACAGTGGGCGAAACGAGACTCGACAACGACGATTGCTTGAGTAATTACTGAGAAATATCTAACGTCTGATACTTCGTGGTAATTACTCAAAGCAATCATAATTTAATTATATAAACAATAAACATATAAATGTTATTATTATATTAACTTATGTTATGATTCTATAAACATTATATGTTTATTGTGTAATAATTAGAGTGCACCACAAGTTTATAGTTAAAAATAAATTAAGTGCCGAAGAAAGGAGTTTTCATTTACTTTTTAAATTTCTATTTATCTAAACCAAACAAGACTGATAATTATCTGTTACACATATGTGTGTTACACACTGTGCAAATTCCAGCTTGGTTTAAAAAAAAACACTAAACGACTAATTTCTGCCATACTGTTAAAAGTCACAACATTGTATAACGTTACAAAGTTATTAAATTTACGTTTTACGAGAAGAGCCATGATTTTACCCGCTGTTAAGTAAAATATGTAAATGTCTTGATTAGTTCTCTAATCCATAACAGTAAACTAATTAATTATCAACCTATTCTAAGACAAGTAGAATACAACAAACATATTTTTATACAATGTTTGTGTATTCTTCTTCGAGATATCTCTCAATGTACGGTTTATTATTGTTACCAAGTGAACTTACGGATTGTAATTTCCACTTCATCTCTTCAGTGACCTGCGCCCACATCATCTGGTAGCTCTTCCTCCTGTCTGGAGGCGAATCCCTCAGGAGCACCGACACACGTGGACTATTTACAACAAACTGTACATCCTTCCTCATTATCACCAAATCCGTATCCTTCGCGGGTCGGCGGTCCCTCCACTTGCGCGCCTCCCTAATCATGTTTATATTTTGGTACACACGCACACACTGACACTTTCTCACACACTGTGTTGCAATTGTTTGCATACTGTCACTGTTGATGCACTATGCATATTTTGTGTGTGCTCCAAACGAGGTCGACTAATGAGACCGAAGTGCATTCTTCCGGCTACATTCGGTTGATAAATATTAAATTCATTTGTAAGCGATATACCAATACATACATTATGTATAAATAAATAGATTAGCTGTTATTTATAATAATTTTTGGATATACTTCATTGAAATTAAATTCCTGAATGTTTGTGCAGTGTTATGTAAATGTGTATGAACAATGTTTGTCGTAAAAAAAATATAATAACTTGTAACTTTCATATTAAAAAAAAGAAGTAAGTAATTTATGTATAACAATACATTATGCAATTTCGCTGTAATTGTGTTATCATCAGTAGCAGCAACCTGAAAACGTCACTGCGGGACATGGCCTTCTTCTACAGACCCACTAATGCATCGATAGTTATTGTCTAATGGCCATGATGTATGTCACATATTTTGTGATATTTTTTTGTGGGAATGGCGCCCATCTCTACATATAGAGACTAGCTAATTGCGCAGAATACTCGTATTTTATAGTATAGAAGTGTGTAAGCAGACACAAGAGCGATCTCTGTTCCCTCATTTCCCTATTTCGTTGGGAGTGAATTCAGGCACAGGGACTTTTCCCAGGCATCTAAACCTAATGAAACTACATGATTACCACTAGACCACGAGACAGTTGACAAATTAAAGGTAATATAGAGTCAGTATAAAACATCGATGAATATATCTGGATTAACAAGTTCCATAGAAAGTTTTTAAATATGAAGTAAAATGTGCACGCAATTTTGAGAGTACTGTTTTAAAGTTCTCGATCGACTCAGAATTTTGATACTGGTTCTTTGTATCATGATAATCGTCAAGCAGCTATAAGAAGTCTGACCTCCACTGTTCTTGTTTAGAAGATCCGGTTTCTTCGATCACAATGTTGATGAAATCATATTATAGTGTTCAGTGATAATAATCGTCACGCGTATTAATAGTCAATCGATTTTCACGCAAAATACGATAGGTGTATCAGTCACGCACGCATTTAGCTTGTCTTTGATTGGTTTTTATCGAAAGAGTTCGATTCGTGTTGATAGGTTTGACACGGATGAGCAAGGCGCCCGTTTAATGCCTCCGTCGGAACCGGTCCGTGCCGGAAGTGGGACAGTGGACAGTAGAAATTCACCCGCGCGAATCGAGACGACCTTCGAAATGCGTAAACTGTTAAATACTGCCGCGTAAAACCGGACGGACAGTGCTGCATAAATAATAATCTGAAGAATATAAAATAAGATATACGACATGTCTTGTAGTTGATATATGTGTATTTTATTAGTAATGTAATTTATTTTGCAACGTAAAATGAAAGTACATGTTCTGGACAGGACCTAGAATGGGGTATTATTTTCGAATTGGATTTTTTGTTAAGAGTTTTTGTGCTGTAGGATTGCTTTTGTTCCGTTGTCGACCAAGACCAATGCAACAATTAAACTAAGCATCATCTGTTGAGATTTTAAAAGATTACTATTAACAGTCTAAATATTGATAGAGGTAATGAATAATTAATTCAATGAACTAACCCCTGGCCATTCAAGAGCTGTACCTTATATGATCAGTTCAGTGGCAGTGACAGATGACATGATGTGAAACTTTAGGTAAATGTACATAAAATTAACAGCCGCAAGAAGATCCAATCCTTACAATATGTACACGTACGATTGGCGTCACCAAAAATATACACAAACCTATTTGTATTGTTACATTTTATCGGGTTAAATTTTAACTTTTATACTTCAATTTTGAATAAAACCATTTTTATTTCAGCATTAAATATGCGTCTTCAATCTCCGTGCCAATGGCTGGTTACGAGAGATAGAACGTCATATTACTGCCTGTTCTCGGTATCTGTCTATGATAAGGCACTGATTGCCATCGTGAATTTTTGAATGTAACCATATAATGCACTGATACTTTTATTACATAATTTAAAAAAAAACTATATAACGACGAGGACGCGTTGAACTGCGACCTCTACTCGTAAAACTTTGAATACACTTTCTCTGACGACGGAATGTGAAACAGCATAAGGCCTGGACTACACCTGTACGACTTGCTCTACACACGCGCGTCACTAGTGCTGGCTGCACACTTGTTGCATTTCTACCTTGTCATTATAATTATTTTCTAGATCTGACAGATAACTTGGAATAAGTTATCTGATTTTGGTGGTTCCGGACGATGAAGTTAGGATAATTTCAACTCTCAGAGAAGAGAAGAAGAGAGCTAAGTTATAAACCTGAAACTCCATTGGTTAGAAATAGGACAAAAATATTTTAAATATTTGATACGAAGAAAACAATTACCTAAACAGCATAAACCCAAGCATGACTAACTTTGAAAAATATGAATGTTTAACAAACTCTACAAAATGTTGAAAATCGAGACGTAATATTAGTATTACATTCAAAGTAAGTAACATTATAATATGTTTCAGTTAACAATTGTGTATGTGAGTTAACAGCACAATAACTCGTATAATTTTATGCAAATTTGTGTGCGCTTTATAAGAATAACTGTATAGCTGTTAAATAATAATTGTTATATTCAAACTTAACTGCCGCAAACTAAAATTTATAAAAATTAATCTATAGTTTAATGGTATTTCTTTTTTATTTTATGGCATAGGGGTGAAATGAGAAGTAGTGTTGTGTGATGGTAAGTGATAACCAACGACCAAAAACATCTGCAACGCCAGAGGTCTCTCAGGTGGGTTGCCTGCCTTTGAGAGGTGAATAAGGAAATATTATCATGGATATGTCGTGAAGACATTTTCAAAAGTACAGAATAGACAACGCCAGGGAAAATTCACTACAGGCCCCCCAATATTTTATAGAAAATTTTTGAATTTAAAAACATTATGGATTTAAAAAACTCTCTGCACCTAAATCAATAAATGCTACAACCTAATTCCAATCATAAATCAATCAATTACCTACTGTCAGTGATAAATCAAGAACAAAATGGTGATTGTTGACATTTCACACACAAGAAAAGCAGCGAAATGCACTAACAATAGCTACACGGCCGCAACTTACATGGGAGATCGCCGTTTGCTTTTGTCGTCATATTTCCCGTACCTATCTCTAATTACCCGTAGAAATCACAATGATGAAAACTTTTCCTGTACGTTGTGATCAGTATGTGTCCCTTTAGTCTGTGGCAGACCATAATCCATAGGCTACCGCAAAAAAATTGCATCGAAACTTCATATTCAGCTAACCACATCTTATATGTGATCTTTTGTAGGTTTATAAGCTTTAAGATGAATATGACGCAATTTTCAAGTTTTACTTCCTTCCAAGGAAAAAGTATGGATTCAATTTTAACGCGTTAGTACCTACTTCCTTGCAATAATTAATAAGAGCGCGCCCATTTCGATTAGGTAAGTGAAAAGACGACTTTCGTGCAGTAGTCGGATTGAATATGAAATAAGGCAGAGGCTGTTTTGAGGTTCTTTACTGTTTTTTAGGCTAAAACTAACAGGAATGCATGCGACAAGCGAGACCACGGATCAATATACGGTTGTAAAAAAGTAAAAGTTGTAAATTGTCACTAGTATTGTAACTACTAACTATACTAACAATATGAAGCTGAAGAGTTTGTTTTTTTGTTTGTTTGAACGCGCTAATCTTTACTGGTCCGATTTTAAAAATTCCTTCAGTATTAGTTAGTCTATTTAGCGAGGAAGGCTATAGACTACTTTTTAACCGACTGCGGTAAAAAAACGGATTCACGTAAGCGAAGTTGCGGGCGTCCGCTAGTTTGTTGCGACGCCAATCGTACCTTCACCTTAACAGGACGAGGGTCCCGTGACGCAAGGTCAATATCATCATATCGTGAGAGCCGGGAACTCGGTGAATCACGGCCGCGGTGACTCACACAATCAATAACATTGTCGCCAGAACTCCACATCCAACATCCACTATCTACGCTCTTGTTTTTCTTTTGACACATGAACTTATGTTGTCGAAGAGAAGGCCCATACAGATATGCGTGCTTATCGGGCGACGGGCGGGAGGTTTGGGGTCGTAAATGTCCGCATTTAGTAGAGATGCATCCCGTATGATAATGATTATAATAGCATGGATATAAGCATCAGAATAATGACATTTCGCTTATTTGCAATCATTAATTGAAACCGCAGTGATCCATACCGTTTAAATTAAAGTAAATCCGTTTAAATTGCGATTTAGTGGGGACTAATAGTGATATATACTTGACATGACTTACGCTGTCTAGCTGTAAATTACATTTTAGTTTAGACCATTTCCAACTCTGCGTTTACCGTATAGAGCGCTTGTTAATATTTATAAGCTTTACTGTAAAAGGCGAGATATTAAATCATTTTAGTGAACACATTTAGTCGCCATTGTGCCATTTATTTTTGCTTTAATTAGCAGGAGATCGGACGTTTTGGCAGCCATTAAAAACACTCAAAGTATGTAATATTAAAACGATAAAAATGATGTCGCTTAGATTGCCAGTAACCATTATATTCTCCGTCTTTATACCATTATATACCAAATCACCATCGCAATCAAACCTTATTACAATAAATAGAACACATTTATATATTTTTTTTTCATGGAATAAATTACAGAGTTACTTGAACTGTTTCCAGGTCGGGATTAAGAGTAATCCTGTAAGCGCGGGCCAGTGACCTGAACGTTTATGATGACAAAGCATTGCTTAAGCGGAAAGTGGAAAAATCTTCATGATATTTAAAAAGATTTTATCTAGAGCTTCTTACGTAAGGAATATAAGGATTTACTATTTCTATATGCTTATTGGATTTTTCTAAAAATTTATGTCAGTAATGTATAAATGTAGAGAGAGATACATTACGCTTGTTGTCGTAATTTTAATATATCGTTTAATTTATAAAATCATTTTTACATAATAAGTAATAGAATGTGACTAACTATCATATTATATATAATAAAAAGAGAAAAATGGGCATGTATAACATTATTTTTGAGAATATTTCAAAGAGGTACAATATAATACAAGATACGAGGTAAGTAATTATCTTTTCACAGCTGTATGTGATCGCCAGTAGCGATGAGTGATAACGGGGTTCTAACTTTTGAAATACACGTCGAAAACATCATGAATAATACTCTACATACATACATACATTATATAATATTTCTAATGATGGTGATAATCTTGACATTATGACATAGATATCGAAAGCTATAGAAGTTTATTGCTATTTATATTTTCAAACCAGCATACAGCAATATTTTAGAATGAGATCACATTTCTGTACTTGTGGATATCACCAAATAAAGCTCTCGATTGTAAATTCTATTAATGGATGTTTATTCCTATTGATAACCTAATATTATAGTTATTATGTAAATTATAACATTAATAAATCACTCATCACAAGCATGTATTTACCTACTTGTATGTCCTATTCGAACACAATCTACCATAATTATATACCTATACCTAATAACAATAAAGTTTTAAAGTTTAAGCCAAAAATAAGTTTATATGTATTTATAATACGTACCTATAAAAATATTATTACGTGAAGCGAATCGTTTACTCAATGTTTTCCTAATTAAACGCGAACGTTACTTATTAGTTATTATAATGTTACTGCGTATTTCATAAGTTACCTCATTAGTTTATTTAGATATATTATAATATATTATAAGTGCTTGTCGAGCGACGAGATTAGATCCATATTATGGGACCACGACTTACGATGGATTGGAACGGACGCCCAACCTGTCCCGGGTCCGAATTTGGAATCTTGTAGGTGAAGGGTTGGAGACGCTATACTTACTTTACAGCACATGAAAGGACTGAAATATCAGGCTGATGATCCAAATTCATCAATAATAATAATTAATAATTTAGTCAGTACGTTTAACACACAAAGTATTGTCTCTTACCCGTCGAAATAGTCGATAATTGTACATCATTAGAGCCGGTAGCGAGCAAATATTAGCATTATCACGGCGCTAACAAGACGTTTGCCAAACAGACGGTTAACACCTCGGCCGAGGTCGAGAGCTTTATGCTTTGTTTGTGTATTCGGTAGCGGTACGTGGAATACAAAAATGGCTTGCGCGACTTTATTTTATGACTCCTACATTATGATTCGGCTGATATTTGTGACTTAATAAAATTAATTTCAACATAATATATAAACTACGTGTCACGAGATTTATCCGCCTAAACTATTGAACTAGTTTTAATGAAAATTTGCACATACATACCTATATGTCACTTTGCCCAACTTAAAAGATAGCTTTATTTGATCCACTAGAAACAGATCGGACCGGTCAGTTAGTAACTTATAAAAATATCGTAAACATGTTTAGAGTACCTACATTTTAAAAACCTAGTTAATTTACAAGCGCGAGGCACTCCATTTTTAAGTATATTATGTATGTATCGTATATTCGTATTCTAGTTTGTGTAAAGTGATATATCCGATATGTTTGTAATAGACACATTGTCCGTTTCCCACAGACGAGAAATAATATCCAAAAATATCGAATTTGATATGTTATAAAGTTTTATTTTACACTTCCAGCACGCTAGACTTAACCTAGATTGCGACACAAATATGACTGGTTTTGTTAAAATGTGTAGAGTATATACACACGAACAGCGAAGGTTAATAAATATATTATTTAAATATCATTTTGTATAACTTAGGTCTTTACCACAAGGACACTAAGCTTTTGCCTCTTTCTATCTAGAGTTTATCCAGCTACTGCAATGTTTATGTGACTTGGTGTATCTCGCATATGTACACACGTGGCAATATAAATTAATTATTATTTTACGCCGTGAACTATTATCCTGTTTAATAACTCTTGATCGTACAGGAAATTGTGATTTAGCATTGAATGTCGATTGTGATATTATAATAAGAAACAAGTTATTATACTCCGATATGGTTCGCAATTCGAAAATGCATTTTGATTTTTTGGGCCATCTATAACATTCAAAGAAAGAAATTAATAGAGTAGAATTATAGAGCTATAACTCTACAATACAATCCGTCAAAAATTCAATCGCCTAGATATCACGAAATATTAGCAAACAAAGTTACAGTAGTTTAGGCGATTTCACCGAAATCTAATTGGTAATCTGTATCTAATCAGGGTTAGCAACTTTTGAGAATTAGTACAACTATGTTGTTCGTCCTGTAACTAGATTTATCTATCATCCATACCTAGTTTTATTGGAGAATAATAGATCGAGAGATTTATAATATGGTATTAAATATATTTCAATTTAAGGCTTTTTAGTTAGATTCTGCCTCGTGATCTAGACTTTCAACCACAGAACTGAAGTTTTTAAAAGGTTTATAGGTATTGTTGTGATAATCCTTGTAAATTTTAAACGCAATAGGCGTAATTTTGTGCTCTAATTGTAATTTATTTTACTTCTATCTTGTTTAATTAATATTTAACGAATCTAAATTTAAATGTCTGAGTATGAAATTAAAACAACACGATTTTAGAGTAAAGTAAATTTAAATTTACCGGTTCACCTAGAAATCTAGGTAAGACTTATGTTTATGTGTAAACCTAAATAATTGTATGTCATGGAAAGTGGAATTTGTGATTAATTGTGGGGTAGTCACAGGTAGAATTATTGCTGCATTGCTGCTGATTTAACGACCGGGGATATACCTCCAGTTGGTTGGTGGTGGCCTCAGGCCTAACAGTCATGGCTTTGCTGTCGCATTTCTGGTTTATCAGTAGCTGATGGTCCATTGGGTGATGAGTTACGCAACTGCATATGCGGATTATGATGATGATGCCGGCATCAGTAGACACTAAAGGCTTCTCATTGTCGTTTTGTTAATGCTAATTGCAATGTTTTGTAGGCACGCCTTGGGATACAAGGTAGGTTTATTTAAGTACCTATGTGTGAACTGTAGTGTCATAGCTATATATTATATATACATCTTATCAATTACGCTAAGGTCACACGCGTATTTAAGTAGGCTTTCTCTAGAATCACTATAACAAAGCACAGAATCACTTTCAACTCGCACAAACACTATAATACTGCATTATAACTATTTGTATTAATTAAATATGTTAGCGCGAACACTAATGTATGGCGAGGTTAAGGGAAAACTAAATATACAATAACATAGATATTATACAAACTCTTTCCTTATAATAACAATGTGAAGCTCGTTACAGTTCACAAACTTGTCAATGAATACGCAATAGTCTGCTTGTGGTGCAGTGTTGTGTTATAGAGCGTGCTACGAACACTTAGAAGCAAGCTGATCATTATTAATTACATCAACAATTAACATCTCGCTATCTTGGTTTTATGATATCATTTTTTATACAAAATTGACTTCCTTAGACTAGTTTTTATGCCATTTTCTCTGCTACAGTTATGAGACTAGTTTTTTTATGCCATAGGTATTAGTTATCTAGGATGATAAGCCATTTGCAGTATAAATGACAGGATAAGATTTGTAGTATAATGGCATAGAATCTATGCCATAGATGATAGAACCCAGTGAGAGGAAAGTTCATTGCTGGTGTTATTTTATGAGAACTTTATCCCATTTTTGAGAATTGGTTTAAAATAATATGTAGACTGCCTCGTTTAGTGGTAAGCATGTAGAACCGTCCATCGTGAGTTCCAATCCCGGGTCAGCCAAGCAAGTGTGATTGGTATTTTTCAATTTTGAATTACGGAAAATTAGAGCCAGTGCCACATCTCTCTCCGGTCGTGTTTAATGAATAGAGACTACACGTGTCTGAGCATACGTTCATGCGCCTGCAGCCAAATTGGACGGCACGAACTGGGAAGTAACTCTCACTTACACGATTTCGGCGTAAAGTGACAGTTGTGGTGTCGCGTTTCCTGCGTTGGAAGGAAGGAGGGTAACGCATCTGTATAAAAAAACCTACGTGTAGTAGAAATTCGGCTGGGAGAACATTTTATACACACACACACACACACACACACACACACACACACACACACAAATTAATAATGAGCACTGATATGGCAATAATGATGAATGTACGTGAACATTGCCGTAACGGTCTTACGATACATCCTGCGCTTGTAATTGCCTGGATGTTTCGTATGCCCTAACAACTACCAATCATTTTTATAGCAGTAGTAGTAGTAAAATGTAATGCCTAGGTTTTTTTATAGTATAATGGGTTCAAACGAACAATCGCATTATTGTTATGTAGAGCGGTTGTCCTACTTTCCGGAACCCCTACAATGGGCCACCGTCTACTAACACAGCACACCCGTCACTACGCCGTTATCATGTAAACAAGAGGTACCTCCCCGGTCGTGCCGGCCCAATTCGGCTACATGCACGCATGCAGCGTAGCACCACCTCTTACTAAAACAAGCGTCTAACAGCTAAGTAGTAGTGCGGTACACCTCAAATTTCTTAATTTGTGTAGGACATAGGAAATATAAGCTACGCCAACAATTTTTCTTGTTGGATGACCCAAAATTTTGCGCAATGCGTAAATGCGGCATTTCCTCTTATATAGATGGGTTTCCTATCACAATCTCACTATATATGCCTATGTTCTTGAGCTTCTATTTATCTTTTACCGGAATAGTTATGCGCTGGCATTGACTGTTAATTCTCGAATGTTTATTAGCCACTTTTTTGTAACGTTCTTGGTTATTTAAATAATAGTTATTAATTTACAAATCTTGCTTATTTTTAAATAGGCAATTATTTAACAATGAAAAAGCAACGTAGATTGAATTATTGATAAGTGAATAGTTTTTTTACATTTTAACATTTATAAAAGAAACAGCATATAAAATGAAGTATAATAGGTACTTTATTTTATTTCTATTAAATTTGTGAATTTAGAAGTAAAAATTTGTGAATTTAGAAGTAAATTATAGGTTAAACCTACATAACACAGGAATGGTCCTTCAAAGAATGGACGCGTTTTGGGGTAGCTCGACCCACCACAGTATCGGACTTAATGATCGGTGGCTGAAGAGACTCGGGTATATAATATATTAACGGTATATACACATACGTTAACTGTATGTCCATAGTTAAAGGCAGCAGTGTCGACACAGTCATAAGTTAACGCATATTGCCCAATCGGCAGAGCGTGAAAGGCCGAAACATGTTAATGTTGTTATTAGAAAACGGAAAACATTGAATCG
Source organism: Calycopis cecrops (assembly GCA_001625245.1). Taxonomy (NCBI): domain Eukaryota; kingdom Metazoa; phylum Arthropoda; class Insecta; order Lepidoptera; family Lycaenidae; genus Calycopis; species Calycopis cecrops. The sequence continues at coordinate 584,082 of LUGF01010802.1, forward strand.
GCATCACAGGCCGGAATTGTTAGCATAGCATTTGTAGTAACATTGAATTTTGCGACCTCTTTTACGATGTTTATCGTAAATAAATAAATTTTAAATTAATAATATTCTTGACATTATGCAGATCCTTTTGTATTATTGATTTTCCGTAGACATGATCTAATCAATAAAGGTTAGCATATAGTAATATATACTTCCTGTCTTGGCCTCCTCATGTCGAGACTGTTGGCAATATGTTATATGTTAGCTGATTTAAAAGAAATAACCTTATATCATAGTAAAATAAGAATACTATTACCCACTATGCTTATATTGAACCCAATCATATTTACCGATAATACATAGGTAGGTACATTATTTATCGATAGAAATATATTAGAAATAATGGCAATTGTATAATATTAACAGATACCTTGAATATACCCGCTATATTATTAATTATATCTATTATATTATTTATATTTAATAATAACGATTATTATCTGCTATTTAAAAAACAAAAGTACAAATAACATAACCTTACAGCCGCGGATGTAATTAATAGAAACATGCAGAAGCAAGTAGTACGTAGATTTAAGTGAGGAAACGCAAAGTTTTGAATGGTAAAAATATGCGGGTACTTATGGGGTTTCAGACAACACAAGTGGCAGGAAATAACCCCAGCCACGCTTTTGTGGTACACACGTAGCGGACGCGTCTAGCGGACGGGAACACCAGACGATTGTTAGATCATTTCCTTTTGAGTAGACGGGATATAATATGCTGACAGTCACCCGAGGCCATTGGATTTTAATAATCTGTTAATCATACACTCAAAATTTTGATCCGACATTGCCAAAGCAATAAATACAAAAATATGCGCCTGTTACACGAATATAGTAATTTCTGCTCGAAATTACGGTCCAAAAGTTCAGAAAGTTCGAAGACACGTACGTGTGTGGCGAAATCCAGAAATTAAATTCATGCTGTACGTGGTCGACCTTACACACTTATCCATATAGGGATGACCCTTCTATACGTGTGAACCGAATGCTAGCAAATTTGCTTTTGTACGTACGATATGACATATTATGTCAACATGTCATTGTCTTTTGATTAGTGTTTTGCTAGCACTTAATTCCTAAAATGATCACTAGGGCGGCGAAAGTGCTGCCTCTATGTTTCCTACAGTGTTCCTATTGGCTTTACTGGTGTTGTTCAACGTACCTATTCATATCTATGCAACTTATACACACAAATTGTTTGACCTATAATTCAGGCATAAGTGTTAATGTAAATAATAAATATATATAATAGGGTGACTTGGTGATCTTGGTAGCATATCGAAAATATGCTGGTTATTCTCCTTCAGTTATTCATCAGCAAAAGATATGTAGTTGCTTAGTTTAATGCATTATTTAATGTATAAGACACAATACAATTTAGCATATTTAGAACGATTTAAAAACGTGATCAAATCTTTTCAATTTCAAAAGGTCAGTTTAGAAGGTCGACAGTTCGAAAGGTTAGTAATAGTTAGGGCCATTGTAAAATATAATTTTGTAACATTTGTAAATTGAAGAGTAATATACAAATTATACGGTAACATTGTTCTTTGTACCAAACAAAGAACGTCAATAAGCAATGAAGCAAAAGGCTCTGCAATACTATGCCTATGCAGTACTTAAGAGTTAATTATATTCTTACTGTCACCTAGGTATAAATATAATAATTATATAAGACTAGCTGTGCCCCGCGGTTTCACCCGCGTTAATTTCTAAGAAATCCATATAAACTTCAACACCCTATTTCACCCCCTTAGGGGTTGAATTTCTAAAAATCCTTTCTTAGCGGATGCCTACGTCGTAACATCTACCTGGATGCCAAATATCAGCTTGATCCATCCAGTGGTTTGGGCTGTGCGTTGATAGATGGCTATGTCACGTTTGAGTTTTATATATACAATATAGATAGATAGAAATTTTAAAGATAATTTATAAGCACAAGTAGCCAGTAGGTAGTAAGTATGTCATTTATTTAAAAATCTATGAAATAATTTCATCACATACCTACTCTACCACTAGTTGCATTGTTTTAATTTGTTCACATTCAACATCACAGAGAACATCACTAATCAAATTTAACGTTAACTTGACGCTAAGCCGGTTATGACCTGTCACAAACCAGCAGACAATGCTGACGTCAAATATAATTATTTCTTACTTTTAATTCTTGACCACAGCAGGTAGAGATTGAAATTCGCCAAACGACAATTTGCATGAAAATATAGTATGACGTTAAGGCTCGAGGCCACGGAGAAAGCTCTCATTGCTAACTTATACGAATACTACACAATTCCACAGGAAACTCTCTCCTGAAAAGCTGCTCATTAAAAATGAACTTGGCACTTTTTGAAGAAAGAGAAACTGCTTTCTAGGGTTCCTTTATTTTTTTGTTTGGGTACAGAGTGAGTTATTTTTCACTAGTCCGATGGTTGTTAGGGATGAGAGAGTCACACTCAACACGAGAACCAAACGATGCAATCGGATCCTTTGCATGCATTCGCTGTTTCACTATAATTGAGTTATTTTATTTTACTGTAATCTATTATTTATTTAAATGCATTTGGTAGTTATGTAAATAATCATAAGAGTAAAAAAACTACTACTAAAAAAAGCCACTGAAATACGCAAAAAATACTTTGTTCGAAGCTACAGTAGTTGTATCTTATAATTTTTTTACTAATCGATATTTTTTATTTTCACTATGTTTACATTGCTTAGGTACTAAATATTATTATAATACAGAAAGGGCAGGCTTAAAGAGTGTGATGAAAATAAAAAAAGAATTATCGTTAAATCGACTTGAAATCTCGTACTGCAATTTTAATGTTTCATAATATATAAAAAAATCTTATGCTTCTTTCGTATTCACTAAATTATATTAATCTATTGTTGCTAAAACAAAGAGCTTATCCTACAAAAATATTATGATGAAACTTAATTTTGCGAGGCTTAACATTTGAGACACTTATAGCATTCTCAAGGAAAAACTTTGAACTTTTGCGATTTCGTCATTAGATTATTATAAAGATTTGTATGTCACGTTCTGTATTCATTTTTTCTAAATAGAATTTAATTTTCATATATTTTATTTTGTCTGGTTTACCCCTATTACGGCCGCACTCTTTTCTAAATTCTATATTTTTATTACAGTAAACATGTACATTGCGGGCAATTTGATAAATCTTGTCCCTATGAATAGTGACCGGCCTGTATACATAATGCTCATGTCCCGTGGGCAATTTGATAAAAAAATAATGCTGAATCACTTGGCCCGGTCAGTATGAATAAGGGCCAATCTCTTTTGGGCAATATAATAAGATAAATGAAATGAAGTGTTTTTGTTTATTAACGAAATTCTTATAGAAAGGAACATAAAAAAATATATTTAACATAATAGTACAAAAGAAATTAAACATTTGAACGTAATAACATAGGTAAGTAACTACATTATATTTTTTATTTTCATAAAATTTTGAGTAAAATTATATAACACTGGCTAAAATATATAATGCATAAACTGAATATTTCCAATAATGCAGTACAAATTTTATAAATCTTAAGTTTGTGCAAAAATTTTATTGTATAACAATAATTTATTTTTACAAGTTGAACTTTTATGACATTTTGATTTATTGTATTTACAACGTTTAGAATGGCAGTCACCAGTGCAATTGCAATGGAAGAAGCCTTGTCCGTCAAATTGCGAGTCTATTTGACCACACTCTCGAAGAGTTATATCAACTTTTGGAAATCATCAATTGAAATGACCTTTTCTTTGCACACAGTAAATTCATTTCTGGAAAGTTGGTTTAATATACCATGTTTAGTTCCTAGTTTATAAAATCTGTCTTTTTCCATAAAAATAATGATTGTAATAATGATGAGATGATAATAATTAAATTGACCACGTGCTGTCGGGCATTAATATATGGACCGGTCTAAGTAATAAATTTATCAAACTGTCCGATGCTGTTGGACACTATTCATAATGCTAGGCCCTTATTAATACGGGCTGGTTAATAATATTGCCCGTAGCATACATATTATATATACAACATATCCCTATGTTTTAAAAGATCTAAAACAAAATATAACAAAAAAATCTTCCTAATGATTAAGAGAATATTTTTTATTATTAGGTAAATTTTAATAATTAAGTTAATATATTAGATTCAAATAGTATTTATTGGATAAGCAAATCCACTAAATACTATTTGAATCTAATATATTAACTTAATTATTAAAATTTCAATAAATAAGTATAACAAGGTGTAAGTAACAATTCAATATTGGACGAACTCTACAATCATGCACTATTTTTTAAAATAAACTAACTAATGGAGGAATGAAACATGGCTTTTATTCATAGTATTACTTGTAGAGGTAGGGGTATGATATTTTATTGTCTCAT
>LUGF01010802.1:589963-609920 GCA_001625245.1 Calycopis cecrops
AATGGAAGAAGCCTTGTCCGTCAAAATGCGAGTCTATTTGACCACACTCTCGAAGAGTTATATCAACTTTTGGAAAATCATCAATTGAAATGACCTTTTCTTTGCACACTATAAATTCATTTCTAGAACACATTTAGTTTAATATATCATGTTTACTTCCTAATTTATAAAATCTGCCTTTTTCCATAGAAATAATAATTGTAATAATGATAAGATGATAATAATTAAATGGACCACGTGCTGTCGGGCACTATTCATAATGCTAGGCCCTTCTTAATACGGCCCGGTAAATCATATTGCCCGTAACATACAATATATTATATTCAACATATCCCTATGTTTAAAAGATCTAAAACAAAATATAACAAAAAAAATCTTCCTGATGATTAAAATAATATTTTTAGGGTTCCGTATCTCAAAGAGAAAAAACGGAACCCTTATAGGATCGCTTTGTTGTCCGTCTGTACGTCTGTCAAGACCTTTTTCTCTAAAACGCTTGAAGGGATTAAGCTGAAATCTTTGTCAAATACGGAGGTCAGTTACGTCTTGATGCCTTGAAAAAATCACACTTCTAAGTTAACGCAATAAAAAGTTATAGCCATTTATGCACAAATTTTGTATGAAAACGCACTTTTTCGAAAACCTATAGGGTACTTCCCGTTGAGCTATAATTCTGAAATTTGGCAAGAAGTAAGACCTTACAGTATACATATAGGAATAAATCTAAAAATTGGTAAATAAAATTTATATCACTGGAAAAATCATTACCAACTTATGCATGTAGTTCGTTTCATACTAAATGTATGCGAGCACCCGCATATATAAGTTTGTCATCTTGTCGTAGGGAAGTGTAATTTTCTCAACGTCTATTACTTTTGCTCATACCTGCCGTTCCTACGGAACCCTCGGTGTGCGAGTCTGACTCGCACTTGGCCGGTTTTTTTATTATTAGGTAACGTTGCTTATCCACTAAATACTATTTGAATCTAATATATTAACTTAATTATTAAAATTTCAATAAATAAGTATAACAAGGTGTAAGTAACAATTCAATATTGGACGAACTCTACAATCATGGACTATTGTTTAAAATAAACTAACTAATGGAGGAATGAAACATGGCTTTTATTCTTAGTATTACTTGTAGGGGTATAATATTTTACAGTCTCATTGCAACAGTAAAGTGATAACTTTTGTCTAATTTTTTTTATTACTTAATGTCCGATATTAAAAGAGTAAGGTTTACTAAGAATATTCATTCAAAATAATACTTTTGTTAATATTTAATTAAATTGTGTTATAAAACGGACGTATTATAATAGTAATATTTATTTTTATGATCGATTCCATTGTGAACGTGTGTGTAATCCAATGATTGGAATTCTTCAAAATTAGTCAACAAGAACTTGATAGAGATGACGTAAACCTACCATCATAATATTATCATTGCCGGCATGTCTTTTGCCCTTGTGGTTTACATTCAATATTATTATCGAATTTTAAGCTCTATTTAAAAACGTATTGTACAATATGAACGTAAAATGGCACTTTTTTAAGTTCTCTATCTACAATTATAAGATGTACCACATATTATTTTTAATGACTCGACTGCAACAAAAAACACAATTTATATTGGTTTTCACAGGAGAAAAACAAACTAGAAAGCGACGGTATTACCCTTACCTTTTCCGTATTATTCTAAAGTTAAAATGTAATTACCTCTTTTAGACCTACAAAAATGCATATTTAAAAACGTTGTTGTATGTAAGTGTTAAGATTTTTTTATCGATTAAATGCCACAGAATGTACAATTATAATGTACCGCTAATCCCTCTTGAAGAAAGTGGACCGTCATTGGAAATGCTTTGCTCAATCAAAATCTCGACGATCAGCGCCGATGTTCATTGAGTACGAGCAAATGTCATTAGTGAAGTGTTTGCCATCTTGTAGCCATCAAGGGTTATTAGAACGAGTTCAATTATATCAAGTGCTCTAAAAGCGAACTCTATACTTTCTTATTTTGAGGTCTCTATGTCACATGTAGCGAAGTATTATTATTATAATTAAATAAGTGCATTGCAGATTTGAATAATTCAAAATTACCCTGACAGCTCTTTGAAGTAGCGATACCTTAGTTTCATTTTAATTATTTATTAAAATCTAACTACTTAGGTACCGATGAAAGACGTAATTATATATTTTTAATTGTTAACGTTAAATGTGTTTGGAAGTGTGTTCGGGAGAGTTTCGTAGACACTTCTCTTTGTAAAGACTGCTCTGCCTTGGTCAAAGTGGTCATATGGAACGAGAACAACACATCTTCACGCCACCACGTGCCAAATATCAGCCTTAAAGATTTAATTCGCTACCTTCCTTATTTTTTTTTACACTTCACATGAGGAACAAATTATAACAAGAAAGTTCATTGATACTGGAAGAATTAAAAGTAGTTACTGCATAATATGCCGATATATTTTCTTATACATGACTAAATAAGATAAAGACCTACATTTACACCATAGTGAACCGAATGTAATTTTATTTCTAATAATTTTGTAATACATTATTTTTTCAGTTACCTAGCGCAAGTTGTACCTATGAGGTTGGGACTAGGTTAGCGGCTTGTAGTTCATAAATATTAATCCCATATACTTATAATAGGGAACATAAGCCCTTAAGCTCCTTCTTATAAGAACATTGTTTACTTGCAAATAAAACACATTTCTAAAGGAAAACAAAGAGTTGTTTTGGAGCGACCGACGTATTGAACTTTTCATGGCGGTAAGTGTTGCCAAATATGCTTTCCTTGTTAAAATAAAACGTCTACAAATTTGACAAGGCTAAGACTCGTTTGTCATCCGTAAACAAACGTTAACAAAGGAGATAAGAATCATTTTATCATCAGAAAGTTACACACCAGTAGATATACCGGTTTATAAATCGCTACACATAAAATGAAAAGTGAAATTTTTGAAGAGTGACAGTAGATTTTATTTTCGTTCTTACCTCGTTACTGTTCCTAGAATATGTGCCAAACAATCTTCGACGTTCCTTGACAAAAAGATGCAATCCATATTCCAAGCCTGCAACTTTTTGCTACGTATTATAAAAAAAGCGTTAAATAATGATGTACCTTGTCACTGCAAACACAAATATAGTTTGGGTTGCAATAGGAGCAATCGCATTCGTTGCACTCGCTCCAGAATATTTCACCATTGCAGCCGAGCCGGCCGCCGGTTTCCACATCCACCCACGTAGACCGCTTCATTAGTGCCATCAATAATGACAGTCAAATCATCACTTAACACAAACACAAAAAAAAAACAAGTCCGGCAAAGTATAAATCACCAGAACAAAGTACTAGGGGCACACGAACGAAAGAGAGCGCGCGCGAGGCGGCAAGTGCGCCGCACTACGACTCATCGAACAGACTGTTAACCGCTTTGCCGTGCCCGCATTTCATCCCAACGTTCACCTACTAAGTTGAAATCCTCGAGACTTAAACGATACTCAAAATAATTATTATAACTGTATATAATGTACATAAATACACTGTGAAGTATGTAAGCTCTTTGTAGACGAGAACGTTAAGGTTTAGGTTTACTGTGTGTTTATTATTTATACCTACACACTGACTGTGTTTATTATACACATCGATTAAATACCTAAACAAAACGAAAAATTCCACTAGAAAAATAAATAGGTAATTGTTTCATATTTTTGTAAATGACACATACATATCTCAGCATATTAAATAAGTCCATTGCTGGATATATCTAGGCCGAAGAAAGAATATTATATCCACGGGCAGTTATTATTAAAAATGTGATAAAGCTGATGACTTATGATTTCTATGCAATGAAAAGGACTGACTAGACGATTTCAAAAAATCGTTTCAAAATAGAGAATGAAAATAATAACTTTGTTTTATTTTTTATTTTTGATTTGATTCATAGCTCTGTAGTGGGAAATTGTAATATACAATGGACATCTCACTACTATTATGTAGTAAGTAGTGAGATGTCCATTGTATCAATAGAACAATACTTAACATGCATAAAAATATTTAAAAAACTTGCACATACATAACATATAAACATATAAAGAACATGGGAAGAGATAACAGTGTGGAATTATGAACATCCGACAAAGGTCATATTAAAATAAGAAATTAACCACAATGTATATATCTAACGATATGTTGTCGCCGTTTATGTATATTTGATTGTTTTCTTCAACTTTAGCATTTGAGAATAAATGTCATTTTATTAATCGGTAAGTTATTTGACAAAATTAAAAGTTCTGCATTTAAATCGATAACATAATATTTATATCATCTTGAAGCCGTTCCTTGCTCGGTAGAGAAGAGTACCGACACGTCATGACCCTTGCAATAATTTATTCCTTCCTGCACGTTTATTACTCTCTTCAAAATAAACAAGAAAAATAAATTTATATTAAAAAATATATAGCTTATTCTCATATTGCAGACCTCCGCAGAATAAATATTAATGCTTAGGACCAAAAACATTCAAAATTTTTCCATATCCTTTGCGATTTTATATCTAATAAAAAAAAAATTATATCTATTCATTGTGGGCAAATAAAGAATATTTTCTTTCTTTCTAATTAAACTGAAACTTTACACTCCTCACCTGGCGAGCAGATCCGTCAATAGGATGTAGATTTTTGTTAACATACTAATGTAATTGAATGGCAAAACAGAGAAAACGCACATAGAACGCTTCCGTGTCGCATCAGTAAATCGAAGGCTTCACATATTTCCGACTTTTAGCATTTTAGGTCGATGGCTGTACGTGAGGTGCTTTTTTCGACTATGCCGAAGCCTTTCCTCGTGAAACTGACAGAATATGCAAACAAAGAGATTACGAAAACAAACCACGTTTGTTTTTATAATACAAAACTTGTACAAAGGAATAAATTACTATTGAATGTAGAGTTCACTTTTAATATAATTTTTGATTTGTGAATTATGCATATTTAAGTAAGGTGTTCTATTATAACAGTAGTTCTTTATGTAAATCTAAATTGACTAAACAAATATTTTGTCTCTAACTTATGTGTCCATTAGAATTTTATTCACTTTAAAAAATGTCTTTATAAACATATATTATATCTAATATATATAATTCTCGTGTCACAGTTTTCGTTGCCATACTCCTCCGAAACGGCTTGACCAATACTCATGAAATTTTTTTTGTGAACATATTGTGTAAGTCTGAGAATCGGCCAAAATCTATTTTTCATCTCGATATTCCCACGGGATCGAAAGTTACGAGGGTGAAACCGCGGGGCGCAGCTAGTGTTATATAGATCATCATCTCATAAAATTTTGCCTGTCAGAATACTATGAGATAACTCTACAAATGATTCTACCGTGTTAAAATTAAGAAAATGAATGACTTATCCTTTCTTATTCTATAAATGTAAATTAAAAGTATCAGAAGTACCTTCTAATACCTTTTTTAATCAACTTCATTTAATGGGATGTGTTAAGTAAATATACATTAACAGAATTAAGATAGTCTTCGATATATAGAGTCAATATATTACATGTGGCATATAGAAGTATGCAGCTTAAGGGCGTTTGAAGCGTACGTTTCTCTTTTTTATAGTGCAAGAGACAAGTAAGTAGTGAAGTCCGAGCCGTATAATTGTTATGCAATATTAAATAATAAAAGAATATTGCGAAGAAAACAACGTCATAGTAAGAGGTAGTGCCACACTGCATGCTTGCATGCAGTCGAATTGGGCTGGCACGACCGGGGAGGTACCTCTCGCTTACACGAGACTGGCGTAAAGTGACAGCTGTGCTGTCGCGTTTCGTGCGGTGTGTAAGTAGCCGGTGGCCCATGGAGGTGGGAGGAGAAAGGAAGGCAGCGCATCTGTATAGCCTCTATGCGAATGTTTGTGGGCGTCGGTAGTCATGAAAATGGCTCCGGCTGCTCGTTTGCCCTCATATATCATAAAAAAAAGAAAAGAAAATAAAAACGTCAATAGCGATTTAGGCGACACAGTAATTCAACGATATTTAACGTAGTATAAATATAAATAAGCAGTATAGGTGTAAATATTTAGTCCTGCCAGACGCCAGTCGCCAAGTGAACGCAGGGCGTCAACGCTTCACATAAATTGTCCTGCGTTAGGTCTAGTTACGCAAGCAGTGCGATAGTGTCATTGTTTATTGAGGTTTTTACGTGGAATGCGGCAATGAAAGTCACTGTTATCGGTCGGTGTACAGTTTCTAAATATAGAGGTCTTACATCAGAAACCCTTGTTAAGTACCGGTTGTGTTTACGCGGTGCATTCGCGGTTGCCAATCTGCGAACCATATTAGGGAAATTAAGATACATTTACTCCATTTCAATTCGTGCAATTTATACTGCATATTACTAAGATATAGGTACATATCGAAGTATGCTTTACTGATGATGTAAATTATAAAAAAACCAAGACTTTTGCATCTAAAGATTGGTATTTTTATAGCTTTAGAAGTTTACAAAAGTTTTTTGACCACAAAATTGTATACTTATTAAAACCGTAAGCCGATTTTTGTACCAGTGATTATGGGGCAAAAGCGGCACGTAGAAATTCATAATGGTCTCATTTCAAAAAGCTACATAACATTAAAAAAATCATTTCAGTGGTTTCATTGGTTTAGAGACGATCGAGAGAAAGTTTCGATGACCACCGCTACTAACAATAAAATATTTATTGCTGTATCAATGGTCCTTGCTTATTCTATAATAATAAATTTGCTTTAATATCGATGCATTAATATAAAGCCACTTGAAAAACGACCACCTCATTGTTGACAGAGGCACAATTGGTTCTTTGTACCATAAGACAGCTGACGGTAGCTTTTGAACTATCTGCACAGTCATCTATTCTATTATAATGCTTTGTTATTGAACTTGGCTGCTCTTTGATGATTTGTTAGTAAAAAATAATTTCAACATAGTGTGTAAAAAGAGGTCAGCAGCAAGTCTGCTTCTATATTAAGTTTCGATGGCTTCGAAAGCTTTGTATTAAAGGTAATAACTTATGCAGTGTATTGCGTTTGTAAAACGTAGCGCCATTGCAGCTAAATTTGGCGTATACAACTAGGGTATACCGGTCGCGAAGTGTAAGTTGTGTTGTCAGGTTTCGTGTTATTTAGACATAAGTCCAGACTCCGTAGCCACTGTTGCTGGCCGACCAGCAGTCCAGTAAGAAGGAAGGCAAGGCCATAAAAACATGGGAATCAAGTAAAGGACATTAAAATTACTTTCCTTAAATCTATAGAGTAGTGTTAAGACTAGTCCAGCCGTGCCTTCTTCGTTGAGGCATTGAAAAAGAATTGAATAGTGTTTTACGCAGTGAAATATTTTTTTTATGATCTGATCAGTATTTCCGAAGATTACTCCCTACACACAAAGTTACCTTACCTCTTTACAATATTAATATAAGTAAATAAAGTATTAGATCTTCCCAATATAACAATTTTAACGGCTTTTATCCGGGTTGGTCACGGATGGTGTCGATTCTCGGTCTAAAACGTCGGGCTTGTCAAATAAATAAACCGGGATGAAATCCGTTGAAGTATATTATTGTAATGAGTAATATCGACGTAAATCTAAGACAATAATTAAAGTTACTTTACCTCTTTATAATATTAATATAGATAAAGTATACGCCACAAAAAGCCAATTTCACCGCGACTCCGTCAGAGCTCGCCCATGATCCGTTGGCTCGGATGCTCTCGAGATTAATTTCCTTAAGTACGCTTACTGTTACTGGACCCACTTCACAAATAGCAGCTTAGACTGAATTACGAGCAGATTGCGTCATTATACAAAAGAAGTCATATTAGATCGTAATTTGTATTATAATTAGTATTTTATATTAAGTGCATTTTACTATTGTAATTTGCAGGAAATGCGTTCACAAGTAAATAATAGTAAGATAAGGCTTTTTATTACATATTTGGTAAATTATGGGCATTATATTTGGTAAATTAACATATGGATCATGGGAAGAAATGTGCTATAGATGTCAAAATCTTTCTCATCGTCAGGGTGCGTTTCATGTAGCCGTGTTGTCCGATCTCACAGTCAGGGTATTCATAAAACTAGAACTACTTTACAGTAAATAGGGAAAATGAGATCGATCGAAGCCTTTGGTGATTGTCGTCGCCCATACACATCATCTATCTAAATACATATAGAGGCTATGCAGACGTATTGTCGTCCTTACGCCTTTCTCGCAATGGGTCACCGGAAACTAACACGATACGTACCAACGCGACAGCATTCTATCATATCACCTCCCCGATCGTGTCCGACTTGTCTTCCATACTTACAGTACTAAAACTATAAAATAGATTTTTAAGTAACTGAAGCACGTTAATTCTTCTACAACACAGCGTCTTAAAATAGCCAGTATTTTCATATTCTTGAAAGAAAAATAACGGCTAGCGTGATCATTCAATATAATGTAGTAATTAATAGAGAGAAATGATGGACAATTAAGGTTTCATTGGAGAGTAACGTTTTGTACGAAGTCCATTATTACGTCTTAGTCGTAACAGTCCACTAGCTTGTACTGCTGTTTCACCCGTGTCACCCACTACTGTGCCTTCTCATAGCGAGGAGTTATACAGTTTATTACCGTCCTGATACATGAGCTTTCTATTTAATTTGCACCGGCCAGTAGGAGGCTAAAGCGGTGTTATATTTGGATGTACAAGCTATTGCCGCACTGAAAGACTGACCGGTCCAGAAACTTTGGTTAGGTAAATTGAAACTGAAATGTGTGTGCGTGTGTGCGTGTGTGTGTCAAGTCTGACGCGCTGTTGAAATTTGCTTCGAATGAGCCTGCTTCTGATGCGAAAGATACGCAAGTCTCTTGTTCAGTTCATTATCATAAGCGACGTAAGCGCGATTTTTTTATTGTATAAAGGGAGAAAACGAGCCATTTTCATTATGCATCTGCGCTGCCCTCAAGCTTCCTCCCCCCTACATGGGTCACCGATAATTTGTATTTTTCACACGATTGAATTACTGATATTTTTTTCATACCGCGGCTCTATGTATACTACTAATATTATAAATGCGATAGTTTGTATGTTTGTTACTCTTTCACACAAAAACTACTGAACGGATTTTCATGAAACTTTACAGTACCTAATATAGCTTTCATATCAGAATAACATAATAAGTTAAAATTTATAGGGATTTATTAAATCCTAAATCCACGCGGGCGAAGCCGCGGGCGGAAGCTAGTATGGAAAAAGAGCAAACACTGTTTGAGCTAGTAAAATATACGCGAAGCTATAAAGACGCAACTAGTTTCTTTTATTCCAGGTCAATGTAATTACCCACATAACATTTGGACATATTTACATATACACACATTGCGTATCCGTACATATTTATTGATTACACATGTTTCACAACACAAACGATGTAACTCTTACGCGTAGTTTGATTAATTTATTATCCGCACGTAAATTCGAACAATTTGGATTTCACAATTTCTTTTTATGGGAAAAAATATAAGGTAGTTTTTAATCATATCGGACTTTTTACTTAATTGATGTACGTGTTCTTTACATGAAATAAAAAGAGCTAGGTACATAAGTTGCAGAAAAGGGTGTCTAAATGTTTAGAATGTGTAAAATTAGGCATCCCTCATTTGGAGAGATAGCATAAAATATCTATAAGTATGGGCCATAGGTAAGAAATCTGACTGATAAAATTTATAGCATAGGTTTTTTTTTCAACATAAACCGTACAGACTTTCTTAAATTGTGCCTTCATTTATTTGTGCTAATAACCACTGCTGCCATGATATAAATTTTCAAATTAGCGTTGTAAGTTTTTTTGGCACAGCGGATTTTTATGCCATAAGAGTTAAACTACAATTAGATCCCATACTCCACAAAGAAAAGACGACGCGTTTCAGACAACTTTGCGCTTACACCTACAGTAAAATAGTCCATGATGATGATCTCATGATTAGCTTATCCATTCACTTTGGACAAGGATGACACTAGTAATAGATAGATGCGATCGATAATATTCATCGCAGGACGTTGGTCAATTTCCTCTGAAGTTTTGCATTTTGTAATAAACATATACAAGGTTTGTTGAACTGAATTCGAGGCATTCAGGGTCATCAACGAGTATCGCCTTGAGTATCGTATGTGGGCGAACAACATATTTGATAAGTAAAATCCTCACATAGCTATGGTCATTGCAGGTTACCAAATACGTACAACCAGGCGACCGTTCACATGATTAGAAGAATTTGCCAGGCGAGTTGCCAAATGTTAACTCCTACTTATTTGTCGGCCTCAAATGTTTTACTGCTTATAAGGAAAATACATTACAGTAGTCCGATTTGACTCTGTACTAACAATTGTTAGGTCTGAACATAACATAATAATATAGTTTAAAAAAGATATAATATTTTGTATAGATAATGATAAGTACTCGACCATCAATGAATGCATTATTTCTCCTTCGAAGGAACGGAGAAAAGATACACGTGTGTTTAGGGTGTGAGTTATTGTGGAAACGAGGATGCATCCGACAGCCTATTAAATTTTGGTTAACCGATTTATTAAATAGTTTCGAAAAAGAAATCATTTGTGGTTTTTGTAAACTCGTAGAGTTCTGAATTTATTTTTTAGTATTTAAACGTGTTTTAAGTTATACTCAAATTGTAAAATAAGTAACTTGCAGGTTTCTTACGGTATCAAATTTAAGACGTTCATTAAAGAAGTCAATTAAGTAATCTAGTCATAAGTTTAAATCTTTAGTTTATATTCCTACAACACGTTTACTGCTTATGGAGTTTTATTTATAAAAACGTATTGTTTTTATAAATAAAATTCTATATTGTTATTATTTTATCATCTCTAGAAAAATTACATTGAGATCGATTTTATCGTCTTTTGTTCTATGCACGTCAAAATTCATGACAACCTTATGGTTAGACAGAAATTGATTTCCGTCGATCAACGACAGCGAATCTAAACCATAGAATTGCGTACACTACGAATACAATTGTGTAATACCATCAAAACTGGACATTTACACGGCAGCTCAGTCTACTAGCTAAAACCTGATCTCCTATCTTTCGGTGTCAGTCGCTGACATGTGCTATGGGCTTCCTGGCGATACGGCTTTAGATCGTGCCCCACATGCCTTATGCAGTAGACGGAACTGTGTACATCTGGGCCCATTATCAGATTTATTCCAGCACACGCAGTTTTTTATAGCTCTTGCCCTGCGTGAGCTTTCCAACTACCCACGCAAATAAATATACGTACAACCAGAGGTTTTGCAGATGCGTCGCCCTCCTTCCATTTGGGGGGGGGGGGGCATTTGGGGTGCCACTCTAAATTTTATAACTAAACTAAACACGAAATCTTACAGATGGATTGCCATTGACAACTAATGTCACCTGACTACTTTCATGTTCTTCAAGTACATTTTAGAGTAGAATAGAGAAACATTTTCTTTGTTGTGAAAACCGAGACCTAGGACATACAATACTAAAGACACAGGACAGGGAAATTTCAAAGCGTTGTCTGGAATGGAAATCTTTTGTGCAGTCAAGAAGTACATGAAAAAGCACTACCGATATGAGTTATAGACGGTACGTATTCCCACGGTGACATGCTTTCTCATCAATCGAAGCGGAACTCATGTGGGCAGGACGTCGCATTGTGAACCTGGAAGTTCCTCGACAAAGGCCAGCGAGGAGCATTTCGAGTTCGAGTTTTCTTCAAGAAATTTTAAAGCATATATTTTTTTTATTATTTTAAGGGAGCAAAGCAAAAAGAGACATTTTCGTGACTACCGACGCCCATAGACATTATGAAAAAACGAAGTTTTGTAAGACTAATCCGACTTAAATATATCGGCTGATTAAATTTATCTAGTACTAGCTTTCGCCCGCGGCTTCGGCCGCGTGAATTTCGGACTTCAAAAATCCCTATAAATTTTAACTTATTATGTTATTCTGATATGAAAGCTATATTACTGTAAAGTTTATTGAAAATCCGTTCAATACTTTTTGTTTTAAAGAGTAACAAACACACAAACTTTCGCATTTATGATATTAGTAGGATGAATAAATGAAATAATAAATATCAAAGTTGTTGAGCCATGATACAATTGTTTGCAAAAATATTTTTTTTCTTTAACACGATTTCAAAGCGTAACGAAGGAAGAAACTATCGAGTATCGTAAACGGAATTAAAAAAAATGCGAAACATTCGAATTCCGTATATATCCGTCTAGAAGGTTCTGGTTAGATCCAAATGTAAACCAATTTATTAAGAACACAAGCTAGGTTTGTAGAGGCTGTACAGATATAATCACAATCACGTAAGGATTTACAGAGTCGTTGAACAAGAACCGGTGGTCGTTAAGTTTAGGAATTTGAAGGTATAAAATTGTTTTACGGTTGTTATGTTGGTGCAATGTTAACGAGCCACATACGAACATCGCTAATGGCCACCGCTGGCTAGTTTTTGTTAACTCTTACAACAACTTCCTCACGAGGAGAATCGATTTCAGTACAGCCGTAAACCCGTAATGGCCTTCCGTGGATAACTTTATGTAACCCCCAGGCGATAATAAATTCAGTGTGTATTTGTTTGGCTGAACAATCTATATTAGTGTTATAGAGAGGTAAAGTTCCCTATTCAGGAGGAACATAGGCTATTAACTATTATGATTGTACAAATTGTACTTTTGCCGCCAGACAAAGTAGGTGCCAGTCGGCTAGTACTTATCTACGTCTTTTTTTTTCTTTCTTCTTTACGTTACGTCTTTTTATAATAATACGTGCTAGGATTCATTTTCGAGTTATGTCAAGTAGAGTTATAGTCTAGACATTTCTGTCTTTACATCTGTTTAAAGTATTCTCATGTATATAGTAAATTGTGGACAATCAGGATTTGTCATAATTGTTTTTAACTAAACTTTTCCTATAACGTCCATGGGGAAGTCTATGTTGTAGAAAGCCCCACGGGATATATATAGAAATTAGAAATGATTTGAAATAGAAATTTGTTTTGCAATGGAACGGTACCAATTGTGTGTGCCTATTAGCATATTATTAGTATTCAAACTAGTGCAAAACGGGTCAAATAAACGTAAATATTCATTCAAATTGGGACTGATTTTTTGTAGCATTTGTTGAAGAGCACTAATAATTATTTTGTGGACTACTAAATATATATAGTAAGAGGTAGTGCCCCGCCGCATTGGAGCTGAATTGGGCCAGCACGACCGGGTATTGCGCGACACCGGCGTAAAAAGACAGCTACGCTGTCGCGTTTCGTGCGGTATGAAAGTAGCCGGTGGACCATGAAGAAGAGAGAAGGAAGGAGAGCAACGAATCTGTATAGCCTCTGTGCGGATGTCTATGGGCGTCCGTAGTCATGAAAATGCCTCCGACTGATCTTTTGCCCGCTTATACTATTTAAAAAACGTGGATTTTCGCGAATTATGAGTCTCAGGGTTTGACAAGCAAGAATGATGTCATAAATAAGACTCCAAATAGGAAAGCAATAAGCCTTGAATTTAAATCGTATGGTGTCGTTATCGATCCCCAGATGGTCCCGAGCCCCTATCAATGAATGCCAATACGCTCGATCCAATGGATCTAGCATCCATAAGAGGACATCCGTTCTTAACACATTTACCACTAATGCGAATTAATTATAAAAAACTAGAGGAAGCCCGTAACTTCGTTTACGTGAATTCGTGTTTATACCGCAGTCGGGTAAAAAGTAGCCTATAGCCTTCCTCGCCAAATGGACTAACTAATACTGAAAGAATTTTTCAAATTAGACCAGTTCCAGAGATTAGCGCGTTCAAACAAACAAACTCTTCAGCTTTATATTATTAGTATAGAAGTATAGTTATGTGTATCAGCCCCGATCCGCGATCAGAGCTTACTCCTTAAGAACAATGATTCTAAAATGAAAGTAGCTTTTATCATACTGTCGCCCTTAAATCGTTTCTCAAGCCATACACTACACACTTCAGAGAATAGACACAATAGTTAAATAATAGGGGTGATAATGGGATTGAGGGCAAGGAACTTGCTAAGTAGTAAACTCCAGAAATAAACTAAACTAATTGCGCAAAATATTAAACACATTTACAAACTTTAGAATTAGTAAGTTTGTGTAGATGACAATCCGTAGCCCGCGGTTTAACCCGCGTAATATATTTCCCAAGGGAACCATTGGTGGGGAACATTGTGTGGTGACGAGGGCTGAAACGTTCTGGAGTCTTCGTTGTGACACTTCCATTCATATATGCTTGATACCTTGCCGCAAGAGTTTAACCCCCTTATTAATAAACAGAGAATAACTTTATCCAAGTAATAACCTAGTAATAAACTGACATCTGTCAAAATCCATATTAAACAACACAAAACGTATGGAATTTGACAGATGTCTGTTTATTACCATGTTAATACTTGAATGAAGTTATTCTATGTTTATTAATAAGGGGGTATATGTTTAGGCACATACTTTTTCACTATAGGCCAGTGATTCAGGATATATAATACATGTACAAGCTGCACCCGCGGTTGCACCCGCATAAATTTCGATATCGTGTAAAATCATCCCATGGCATCCCATAGCAACATTTTTTAGGGATAAAAACTATCCTATGTGTTAATCCAAGTTACCCTCTATGTGTGTGCCAAATTTCGTGCAAATCGGTTTAGCAGTTTATACATGAAGAAGTAACAAACAAACAAACACAAACTTTCGCATTTATAATGTTAAGGCACTATGGGTCCCAATTGCGATCCGCCTAGTTAATTTTGCGTGGACGGCGCTCGAAAATAGAGACAATATTAAGATTAATATTATTTTATAAAATTAACCATACGCTTATTTAAAAAAGTGACACATAAAATTTCTTCGATTACTTATTGGGAATAGATACATATTTTAGTTGTGGCAATAACTTTGATAGTTATTGAATAGTATGGATTTAAAAATTTATGGAAATGTGAAAAATAGTGTTTTTTCATTAAAGTTTACGATTTTTTTCTATCGAGGCAAAATTCTTTAATCGTGTTTCGACGACCTAAGCACTATGCCGTATTTTGTTAACATTAACCACAGCTAAAAAAAATATGATAATCAATAGTTTTTAAAGGTTACGTTTTGAATATACGTGAGCACGGATTGACAAATTTGGAGCCCATTTCGCCTTAATTAGATTAGCTTGTCTTTACAGAGATTGGCCGCCATAACCGTAGTGGCCCTGGAAGACATCAGTCATCACTCAAATAATACCTTTATTTTTTAATTTTAGGGTTTATACCCTTATATAACACGGGTAATACATGGGTTATGCATATGCACTGTACTTTCGAATACATAATTATAGCGCGGCACTCACGTAAGATTACGTTGGTGAAAATTAATGAGCGTGGTACATGCGCATTATGACAAACAGAGATTGTGTTTAAGATGTGCTATGTTGGTTTGGTGCATTTATTATTAGCATACATCGCCGACACACGGACATCCAGTTCAATTTTGGGGTAGATAAAGAGAACAAAGTGTCACATATCAGGATTTACACTCTCATATTTTTTAATATATTTCATTAAATAGTTATCTATGCAGCATTACCACAATAACGGTGTAACTGAATTGATGTATGTAAATTGAAGATTTTTTATAATGACACAAACCTACCGTTTTTTATTTCGTTTCTTTGTGTGTCTGTACACGTAGCACGCAAAAACTACTACGAACTATATTATGCGCTTAACAGTTAGTATAGATAGAGAAGTAAACAACTTAGAACCAGGTGTATCTATTGAACAAGGATATAAAATAATTTAATAGAGGCTATTGATTGGGGCACACAAAT
Source organism: Calycopis cecrops (assembly GCA_001625245.1). Taxonomy (NCBI): domain Eukaryota; kingdom Metazoa; phylum Arthropoda; class Insecta; order Lepidoptera; family Lycaenidae; genus Calycopis; species Calycopis cecrops. The sequence continues at coordinate 605,896 of LUGF01010802.1, forward strand.
TGTATGAATGTAAATTTGAACAGTGGTGCAAGTATTTATGTAAACCGTTTCCGTTGTCTAGGTTAGCTGACTAGGTTAACGTGAAGTGATTGTACACGAATATAACATAATCGGTCGATTTAACAAGGCGCGTGACATAACGACACTCATACAATACGCGCGCGTTTCCCACGGGGACAAGAAGAGACCACAGGTTATATAATAAACATATATATATATTGACATCCTAACGCTTAAAGTGTATAATGTAATTGACAAATTGACTGGCTCTATTAAGTAAGACTCGCTTATAAGATTGTGGCGTAAAATGCAGCTGTGCTGTAGCGTTTCGTAGGGTGTGTGCCCGTGGAGAGAGGACAAGGAAGGTGCCCTCCTTTCTCCTCCTCCCTCCACGGGCCACGCATCGCCATATCCTCTTACAGATGTGTGGGCGTCAGTCATGAAAATGTCTCCGATTGCTCGTTTACCCTCTTATACTATAAAATATAAATAAAAAAAAGTATCGACGGACTTCTCACACTTTCAGAAGAAATGATGACAGTTGGGCCAAAAAGTTCGAGTGCATGCGATTTGGAAAGAGGAAGGATTGATTGACCATTTATCAGGGGGAAGATAGTTACAGAGATTTGTGTCAACCTGGAATGAATATCTATCTCCAGAAGTGGACGTACAAAGACCAAAGAAAATGATAGCATTTTCTTCAACTATTAAATAATAAGATCATGCGTGTATTTTAGACTGTCACGTAAACTAGTGTTTTTACGAACCTAGCAATTATGTAACGCGCAATTATCACTACATTATGACTTGTTTATAGTCATTATCATCCTTTCATTTTTACACATTTATTATCTCAAATTATCACGAATTATCACAACGCTTTTTTTAAAGATGAGGTAAATGGGCAGTTTAAATGAGCAGTCTGCAATTAGTTGTTAAGTGACCACCAACGCCGACAGACATCCACAAAACCAGAGGTCTTGCAGATGCGTTGCCGGCCTTTAAAAGATAAGCTCTTTTCTTGAAGAGCCCCAGGTTGTATCAGTTCGGAAATTCCGAGGGAGGCGTTTAGACAGTTTGTATTGTCTGAACATCTCACGGTCCCTTTACGACTCGTCTTTTTCGTTATTTCCATCCAATATGCCACAAATTGAACCAGTATATCGCAGTATGTGTAATATAGAGATTGTTAATAATAGTAAGGAACGGAATAACCACCAATGTTAGTTTAACATTCGCAAGAGATTGTGGCTCCCACGCGTACTGAACTATTGTAACAGCTCGACTGACGGGCGTGAACCAACTCGCCTTGGATACATTCTTATGCACCAGGAAGCGTGCAACCGAACCATATGGATCAAAATCGTGATATAATAAATATTATATGTACAGCTGACGTACGTATGCTATCTTTACTTCTACACATGGGATCCTACATGGGGTTTAAATACATATGTGAAAATCTTATATCATGAATCATGGTGTTTGTCGGAGCTAATCTCTGAAACTACTGAGCTGATATAGTAAGAGGTAGTGCCATGCTGCATTACAGCCGAATTAGGCGAATACGGCCGAGCAGGCAACACTCGCTCACATACAACTATATACGTTTTCCGGTGGTATACCTATTCATATAAAAACTATTGAACGGATTGGATGGAGTTTGCCACAGATACAGATTACAATCTGAAATAACATAGAAACTATTTTTTTATCCTCCAACATACAGTAATAGAAATTTTTATGTTCTGTATGCTTGTATACGTTTATTTTTTCCGGCTCGGAGCCTATACTAAAAAACAAATACAGCATTCAGATAATTGCCGAGTCGCTATTGCCGAAGAATGTATGTTCATTATGTCATAAATGCAAATGAGGTTCAACAGTTACATGAGAATGGAGAGCAACTTTGTGCCGGTTTGTTCATTGTCTTCACCTTCGCGAACCTTGAGACACGAACGTTGTACCTCCTGTTATATATTCATAGCGTGTGCATTGAGTATGCGTTTAGTGAAGTATTTAGGTTAAAGATTTAAATGTTCACTTAAATAGCCATTTTTGTAGCGAATAAGGAGTCGGCGCCTTCTGGTGAATCTGACCCATCAACATTCGTGAAGACGTTAAGCAGCCGTGTCTACTACGTTGAATTGATGCACTACCTCACTAAGGCATTCTGGTATTTTTAGTATTAGAATTTTGCCTGTCTAATACTAAAAATACCATTAGAATACCACCAGAGATTTCGGATCAAGTAACTTCTGATGTCCATGATGCTGATTGTCCCCAATATCAATGGGAATATCGCAGTTCTTTATTACAAGCTATTATAGCTAATGGAGTGTATTTAAATTTATAGATTGTTAAAGAGATGTAGGTACTAACCAAGTGATGCACTAATGTTTCCTAGCAAAAGTAATACAGCCATTTCAAATTGATTACTGGTAGTTTATAAAGCGGTTACTTCGATCTCTTTGATTTGGCGTGGGACGTAAAGGATAATGTTCAGTATACCTACATACACTTTGCTTTTAAAATGTCATTTATATGAAACAGTACTAGTTTCATACGAGTAGGTGACCGGTTTTAAGTGGGCAAAGCTTTTATTGAAGTTATACTTATTGGCAGTAGACGTTTTGTATCTAATTTTAACGCGTAGATTCGGGTCTTACTGTGTCTACGTCAATTCCAGCAACAAGCAGTGGCACAATTAGAATATGGAGGGAAAAAAAGGGTCAAATCGAACATCTGACGCAAAGAAAAATTAAAAAAACGAAATGCTAATGAAATAGTAAAAAATTAAAAAGAAACGTAATGGGCTGACTCAATCCAGGTTGGGAAACTAACTAGAATTAAGTCAGTCCCTATTACTAATCCATTATACTCTATACTATTATACTCGTATCTAATTTCAAAGAATGCACGTACCAAGAATTAAATATTTCAAAATACATACTCATTACTTGGAAAGTTGACAATAATAATATCATAGTCGTTAAGCCGGTCGAAGATATCGTTCCTTTTTGGCGCATCCTATCCTATTAATATTATTAATGCGAAAGTTTGTACGTTTGTTTGTTTGTTTGTTGCTCCTTTACGCGAAAACTGCTGAACCGATTTTCATGAAATTTAGCACACACATAGAGTAACTTGGATTAACACATAGGATAGTTTTTATCCCGAAAAAATGTTCCTATGGGATGCCATGAGATGATTTTCCACGATATCGAAATTCACGCAGGTTACCGCGAGCCGCAGCTAGTTATGGAATAATTTTATTGAAAGGCCTATGTCCATGGAACTATACAAACAGCTGATAGTGTATACAAAATTACAAACTCTGTACTAGGCACATCCGGCAATTTTAATAATGATATGATGTGTATTAGAGTACCAGTATAGTTGGTACCTAAAAAATTAGAACTCATAGTATTAATTATTTTTTTTATATACTCGCTATACTACTATACTAGCTTCCGCCCGCAGCTTCACCCGCGTGGATTTCGGTCTTCAAAAATGGAGGATACAAACTTTCCTCTTGAATCACTCTATCTATTAAAAAATACTTACCAAAATCTGTTACGTAATTTTAAAGATCTAAGCAATACACACACACACCTACGCGGGAAAGTGACTTTGTTTTATACTATGTAATAATAATATAATTCAGATATTGCGTTGCAACATTGGGAGATATTTTTCTCTTTTATTCTGCAATTCAGGTATTTGTTTAATATCTAATAGGAAAAATCGTGCAGACGTGTACCTAATGTAGACATTTAGTGAAAGGTCTAGGATGGATCGGACGTACGTCAGAGGTGGACTGACAAAGGATGATGATAATGATAGCGATGATTATCTTATATCATCATTCACATCAATAATAAATATCACCTATTTCCTAAAAGAAAGTACCTTACAGATCTACGGACCCTCCGATTGTGGAATGAACTCCCTGCTGAGGTTTTCCCTGAGGGCTACAATATGGGGTTCTTCAAGAGGGGAGTCAATAGGTTCTTAAAGGGTCG
>LUGF01010802.1:617874-632359 GCA_001625245.1 Calycopis cecrops
GCATACGGCCCACCTGATGGTACGTGGTTACCGTAGCCTATGGACGCTTGCAATACCAGGGGCATCACATGCGCATTGCCGACCCTTTAAAAACCTATTGATTCCCCTCTTGAAGAATTGTATGCGGCATGTGTAAATTAGTGGCGGCCAGGCGTCATGTAGAGATCAGTGGCGACCAGGCGGCATGTAGATATCAGTGGCGACGAACAGGCGTCGTGTTGAGTTCACTGGCGACCAGGCGGCAACACGTCAGCGTGGCACCCACATCGGGCAGCTCAGCCGTAGGAGAGGGAGAGCCGATGAATTTGCCATACATCCGAACTGAGCCGTCACGACGTAAAGTGATAGCTGTGCTGTCGGGTTTCGTGCGGTAAGCATCCATAGAGGGGAGAAGGAAGGAGGAAGGATAGCCTCTATACGGACACCTAGGGGTGTTGGTAGTCATAAAATGTCTCTGACTGCTCGTTTGCTTCCACCCTATACTTTAAAAAAAATTAATAAACATAGATGTAAATATCTCGGAAGGAAATTTCGCCACTTCAGATATAAAGTTTCAAAGAATGCTTTCTTAGCCGATGATAGATCATAAAAACTGTATGTATAACAAAAATTCAGCTTAATCTTAAAATATGAATAAGTAATAATATTTATATCAAGGCTTATTTTATTTGCTTCCAGTGACATTACTGCAATGATAAAATCAAATAAAAATTCTGAGAATACCGATGGTTAAATCTATCTACAAAAAAAAAACCTATTACCATAAAAAAAAATTGCATACCTGTGTAACAAGTGCTCTGGTCTCTTGAGTAGCAGATTGCATGAGCATTTCTCTGAACTCCTCAGGGGCTGAAAGGTCGAAACTCTTAGCGTCTTCCAACAGCTTGTCGACGGCAGCTAGGCCGCCCTCTGCCGCCAGAATTTCTACGCCCGTGGCACACCAATCGTTCGCCTAAATAAAAAATATAAATTAAATTAAAACACAATTAATATTTTAAATCATCAAAATTTATAAAAATAATTCAACATACAAAACTGTAAAATATATTCCCGCCATATTTTCTATAATCTATTCGTTCAATTTTTTTCTTTGATATTTCGGTAATGGTATTTAATGCATACAGCCACTAACAAAATGTACTTTTATATACAGGTCGTTTTGCCAGAAATAGAACTTCTTAATAATTTTAAGACGGTATTATAACATATATTTTACCATACCTTCTCTATTCTATCCATTAATTCTCGTGCTTTTGTTAAAAGTAAATTCCTTTTCTGAATTTTGTCAATAAGCAATGAACTCGTTCGTCTTAGTTCTTCGCATTTAGATTCTATGTGATCAACTGAACTAAGTGGGTCCTTCATCAATATCTCGCCTGTAACAAAGTTATTTATATAATGATTAAGGACAAACATGGTTGAATCGTCCCAAAACATATGGATATAAAATATATTGAAGGATCAATAACATGTGTCACGTGTACATAATTATGTGTTAAAAAAATCTGGTACTTAGAGATCTGCTGTTTTTTTTTTGTTTACAATTGAGTACCACTGCATTAAGATCATCTTTTCATGTAATATTTTCTAGTTTTTTTGCTTTAAAATGTTTTTTACTTCCCAAACTTTAAAAAAAAACATCAAATTACCTTCATCTATGACAGAAGATGCAGCGTCTAGGTCACAGTTGCATAATTTTTCAAAATCTTTGGTTTCCTGTATTAGATTTTCTACCCTGCTGACCGTTTCGCCAACCTCGGTCATGTCGCACGCTGTTTTTAGATGGGTGTCTAAAGTAGCCTGTGATTAGATAATAAGACCTCATAATTTATTGAAACATTACACATGTAACTCGTGCATTAAAATAATAATCTGCCAATAGCGGCGCCTTCAAGCTGTATTTCTACGTACCGCTAGAATAAAATAAAAACCGGCGAAAAAGTTCGAATCGGGCTCGCATACCGAGGGTTCCGTACCAATCATAGGTATAGGTGTCTCCGTGAGAGTTGCAGTGACCCACACAAGCAAAGCAAGAACTTGATTATTAGTTGACAAACTTATACATGCGGGTGCTTGTAAACATTTAGTATGAAACGAACTACATTTTCAGATTTATTCTCTATGTGTGCTGTAAGTTCTTACTTCTTGTCAAAGAAGACTGAACTTAGTGGGCCCAAATGTAAAAAGTTAAGATATAGTCTAAAAAATTGGTTCTATTTTTTATATAAAAATAGCAAAGAATCAGGACATTTAGCAATGTGGAGGCGGAGTTACAAAACTTATCTAAAATCGATAAATCGATTTTATTTTGTTGATATCTTACTGTCTTACTGTACAATAAACATTGTCCCATTCATTGAGTCCTGTTTTGAAATAATTTTGAAAATACAGACAATTACTTCAAAAACAACAGTCAGAAATTAGTCTTATTTTTAAGACGGTGGCGGTGCGAGCTAGATATTGTATATCTTATTTATCAGACCATGGCGGTTAAAATGTTAAATATAGTAAGCATTAGTGTTTAAAAAGACCTTTTGAACTTCAGGAATCATATTATGATAGTTAAAGATTTCAACATAACCTCACTTTTACTAAACCTCCATTATCTCTGCTCTTAGATTGTCAAAAACCTATAGAAGTTCTTGCGAGGGACGAGTAACTTGAAATCTATTAATTCATACCCTTTTAATTTTTTTACATTTGGGCCCAGAAATGTATGGAATCGTTTCAGTCTCCTTTCGCAATTATAGGTCAACGGGAATTGCCCTATAGGTTTTAGAAAAAGTGCGTTTTCAAACAAAATTTGTGCATAGATGGCTATAACATTTTATTGCGTAACTTAGAAGCATTTTTTCAAGGCATTAAGACGAAATAGACCTCATCATTTGACATAAATTTCAGCTAAATCCCTTTTACGCATTTTCGATAAAATAAAAAATCGATTTAAGTGAAAGTTTTTTGTATTTAAAAAATAACTATCATGTATTAAAGCAATAACTAAGTTTTACTTCATTGTGTGGTCTAAAGCACATATTTTTTAATATTTTAAATCTTTTGTTCTGTTTACTACTAATGTGTTATAAACCATTTACAAATCGTTTCTTTTCCTGCGCCAATTAAATACCTACAGTCACGCTGGCAGTTAAGAAAACTATTGACATTATTAGAATACAGAAAAAATATATGTAATTTTTTATCTATGGTAAACGTCATTCAGTTTTTGTTTGTTTCAGTTGTCATGATTTGGTCATGATATGTTAAATTCTAAAGCAAATCGTATTGTTAAGATTACTAAAAATGACCTTAGATATTATTTGTAATTTTCGTAAATGTAGAAAATCTTTAACAAGCCAAGCCTGGGTTACTACATGTTCGCATGCCTTTTGTGTTGACCATGGCAAAAGTGAATTTAAAAGACACATTGATAATTCTTTAATATGTCCTGCATGCAATAGTGAATTACGAGACAAATTCGATGTTATCCAAGCTGATCTTACGCCAAGTGAAACATTTAAGTCCATTGTATTAGCTGGTTTAAAACCAGACACCATAATGGACGTGGCTATGAGAGCAATATCGTTTTGGTCATATCAAATTGAACAAGAAACATTATACCAAGAGAGCTTAGCTAACCATTCCAAAGAAAAGCTCCAGTGTTATGAAGAAATAAATACATTGAATGCGCAAAAACTAAAAGCAGAACTGGATACCGCGAAAAGAAAAATTGCATCGTTACAAGATGAATTTAAGAAGAAGAAAAGACAATCTGCAGAACTGACCGCACTGTTGGAGGAAAAGACAAGAAAAATACAAAAATTAACTTTCCAACTCGACGCTCAAAAAAGGAAGGATTTACATGGTCAACAAAATAACGAGAATAAGATCGACAATCGAGCTCAATGTCTGGATATATCCGATTTGGTAGGACAGAGAGCAGCTACCGAGGCATTCGTTTTTAAGCCAATGGGAGATAACGGTGGTTCGCATCAGATGTTTTCCCCGAAAACGCCCATGTTTGATTTTCGCAACAAAAAGAAAAGTGGGTTTCAATTTAGACCGCTACAGTCATAGCAAATTAACATGTTTCTTTTAATAAGTGTAATTACCTGCATCTGTTTAAAGTTTAATAAAAATGTCCTAAACTTCAACCAGTGATTTAATTTTGTTGAATGCTTTTGCCAAAAGTTATCAAATTGTTTTTCAGTCTCTTCTAGTTGCACAAGTAACCTGGAAATAACAAAAATATATATATTTAATTACAATAATAGTGTTTCCAGCCGAATTTAGCTAAAGCAGTCATATCGCTAAAAAGACTTGTGTGCATATTGAACATAAGACTAAATTGTAAGGCCTAGTGGCCTTATGAATACATATTATATCGTAGCTTTATTAGATTATTATCAATAATATATAACAAATACGTACCGTTCTACCGCGGCCACATGACTAATAATATTATAGTTTAGATTTGGTTTCCTCACTTGCGTCAACAACTCTTCGCCCTGAGTCGTCGCCGACACTAGTTCGGTTTTTAAAGCTTTATATCTGAAACAACAATAATTATTTGAAATAAGTATTAAGAAGTGGTCATTGGAAGATCTGCAGATGCCTTCAAGTCATTTAATCTAAAAGCGGTGCCGCCATAATGCGGCCGTTGTACAGCGATGAACAACGTCACTAGAAAGTAGATTGATTACTAAGTAAATAGTACGTTGCGGTGTTAATTTCCGCTTTTCGTTCCAGCGACGTAATTCATCGACATATTATAACCGCCATATGACGGTTAGGAAAATCTTTACCCAACCACAGTTGAGCTCTCCGTAACTCATAAACAACACGAAACGGCACACCGTAGAGTTCATTTTACGATGGTATTATTAGAGTGGTAGGTTGCACACTACCGAATTCGATTGCAATGCAGCAATCAATTCATGAAAGAATAAAATACGAGCAAATGGACGTGAGAGTAGGTCGATGATCCGTTCGATACACAACTTGAGACTTTTATAAGATCGGTGGGACAAAAGGGTCGTATATAGGTCACGATTTTGTCTAGTCTAGACTAGATCTAGACTATTATATCTACGAAAAAAAGGAGCATATAATCTCACCTTCATCTGTTTGTAGATACTTAAGCTTTTAGAACATGCGTCAAAATTATTTAAGTAAATAAAGATCAAAGATACGATTTGTACACATTTATAACTTGCTATCTGTAAAGCATCAAGCAAAGGTAATTTTGTATTTTAATCTTTAAATAGATATATTTCATGTGTGCGTGAGTATATCACTGAACTTCTTAACGACTGGATCGATTTTGGCGAATTTTTTTGCGTGTGTTGATGGGAATTTGAGAGTGGTTTAGATTCACAAATTAGCCCAACATATTTTCCAATAATGACAAGACAATATTTGTCGGACAGCTATTAATAATACAATAATAAATATCACTTTTTCGAATTTATTTTATACCTAAAATTAGTTACCGTGTTCCGCATTTAAATGTAATCGCTGTTACACTTCCAAAATTCATCTGGCCTTCCTAAACCGATAAAAGAAATTGGACTTGATTACGATTAATGTGTTGGTAGCGTGACTTCAGTTACATTTACTCAGTTCAGCACCGAAGCCTGTATTAAAAGAACGTTTATAAGTAACAAATTAAGCCTTGAATTTACCTACCTAATAATAGTTAGTGATATTTATGTTAACAGACAGACTTTTTTATAGATATAGGTTTTTCACCTTTTATTTTTAGTCCATTTTTAAAAGCTTATGACTTGTGATTTTTTTTGCAATATTTATTTTTAAATTGATGCGTTTTCATAACATAAATAATTGTATCTACTTAATCGATATATACACTTCACCGATGAGTATATCGGTGTCATCCACACTGGTGGTTCGGAGCGCAAGGGTTTCATCATTGTAACTCGCTTGTCTAAGCTAAGGTTTGTTCACAATAACAGCGTCTTACTAAGTCGATATTATATCGGTATTATCGAAAAACTGAAAAATCGATACCAACTTAAAAGAACTAAGCATAAAGTGCAAAGCTATTACAATTTACATAAATTCGAGAAATTGAGAGATTAGCCCGTTCAATCAAAAAAACAGATTTTGTTCGCATTTCTAAAGTATTTTATGTAAAGTGGGTTAATGATAATTGTGATAAAAATACAAACCTAGATTGTTGACAGTCCAATAAATCTTTGGTTTGTGTTGGATCGTTGCCCATGTCGCAATCCACGATCTCGTGCATGAAATTGTCCAGTTTCGTGGATATCTCCTTCATGAGCGTCGAGAACTTCTCCAGGGCCTGAAAACAACCGTAGTGTGTATAACGAGTGCACTTTAGAGATCAGTGGCGGAGATTAAGGTGGTAGAATATCAGAGTTCCGCATAGCGATCAGCGTATGCGAAAGATCCGTTTCATCCACACTGGTGGTTCGGAGCGCAAGGGTTTCATCATTGTAACTCGCTTGTCTAAGCTAAGATTTGTTCACAATAACAGCGTCTTACTAAGGGCCGATTTTTCAATCCTCAGATAAAAGATAACCCGAGGAATTAAATCTCTGTTTCATTTTTTATTTCGTGTTTAAGTGCGATGGCAATAATTTATTCCTAGGGTTAATTTTTATTTGACGATTGAAAAACCGGCCCTTAATCGATATTATACTACACATGGAGTAACTAGGAAACCACCTAGGAAGCCACCAGGAAACTTGGTATATTCTACAATTACTTAAATTAATCGCTTATAAACATGCACAAAAATTGTTTATTTTGTTTGGAAGTTCTGTACTCTGTACAACAAAACATTATTGTATATAATATAAATCAAAGATAAAATTTAAGATAGTCTTTGTATCACGCATGCAATGATAAAGATCAGATAGAGTAATCACATCTCAGCTAAAAAATGACAGTAAACCGTTTGTCTAAATTTAGAGCTCTCTCATTTAACCAATAGGTTTTTGATAAGTACCTAAAATATTTTAAAATTATATTTCTTCGATTGGACTTCCACAACCGGTAGGTACCTACCACTCGCTTACGATACCGCGGATCTCTATGGACGTACTCAAAGGGTCTGATTCCGTAAGCTTGTTATAGAGACTTGGTGATATTTTTAGTATAAAACCTCGAACGAATGGTATTCGTAATATATATATTATTTTGATGATGCGTGTTACTAAGTATAATAATTATGTTCTAGATGTTTCTAAGGGTTGACTCACAATCCGCTGCTGTATCCACTCCGCGTGCGAGTACTGCATGTCGCCGCCCAGGTCGGGCGTCAGCTGGCTGCGGTCGAAGTGCTCGTACAACTCGTCCACGCTGCACACGAGCACGCGGAACCGGAACTCCTCCTTGGACAGCTTGCTGCTCACCTCCGACAGCGCCTTCTGGAGGAAGCTGGCCGGCCGGAGGACGTACACTGTGTGGATCACGCCGGGGAAGAACTCCTGGAAACGATACGAGCTCACAAGTTCCGTGCTTTGGACGATTTGCGTATAGGTATAGGTTTAATATCATGCTTTGTTCAAGTTCAAGTGTAAGGGTAGTGTAATATACTTATATCAGTATTTGAAGTCCAGTCAGGTTAGGTTACAAGATAAAACTAGAAAAAATAGAATAGTGCAAAAACATGGCCCATCGAATCATCAATTGAAACTTGCACCTTATTATTATAATTATACGTTACAATAATACAATATTAACTGATTTTATCCTGGTTTATTTTATTACGAAGCTTTAAGCTTAGCAGAAGCTTTACAGCAACTATGGTTGAAGGTGGACAGCCCACCCGAAATAAACCCGCGAATTAAACCGCGATAAAATCAATACCTATGTTATTTTATTGTAATGAGCAATATTAGTGTAAACTAAATACATCATTAAGTAATAACGTATGTATTAGGAATTTAAAAGGAGAAACTTTAAAAAATACTTACAGATATCCTAATTAAAGCTGCTTTTACTGAGTTCCATCTATCTTTCCGGCGGTCTATTATTAAGTGAAAACCCATTTCCGCTTCCAGTAACCTGAAAACAAAGGGATAATAATTTAAAAAATATGTATACGACATGTATGCAATATTATATTATTCAATTTATTAGAAGACCGCAGCGCTGCCAAGAATTAATATTTCATAATAAATGTGTAAATATCACATAGTCAAAACAGTGACTATTCTAAATATATCTTACTCTAGATATTAAGTTCTGCAGTTTGAGATCACAATAATTTATTGTCATATCTACTTTTCTGTTAGGTCTTAGGATTTAAGGGTATCCGACATTTCATCGAGCTACCACCGACTGGGATTATTCATCCTTCAGAGAAAATTGGATTATTTTTTGGACTACGTTTACACTCCTCCTAATAGCTATAGCGGTAAGAGGTAGTGCCACACTGCATGCTTGCATGCAGTCGAATTGGGCCGGCACGACCGGGGAGGTACCTCTCGCTTACACGAGACTGGCGTAAAGTGACAGCTGTGCTGTCGCGTTTCGTGCGGTGTGTAAGTAGCCGGTGGCCCATGGAGGTGGGAGGACAAAGGAGGGCAACGCATCTGTATAGTCTCTATGCGGATGTTTGTGGGCGTCGGTAGTCATGAAAATGGCTCCGGCTGCTCGTTTGCCCTCCTATATCATAAAAAACAAAAAAAAAAAGGCTTTATATATCAGCATAATTGTTGTGCAGATGCTTTACACCTTTTCCATTCTTCCTATCAATAGGCCATCGGAAACGACTGCAACTATGCAACGACTACGTCACTTTGCGGCGGTATCATGTTAGCAGTGTGCTTGCTACCTCATACTAAAGTGAGAACATTAGATGATATTGATAAGGATATGTTGGAGACATCAGTCCAAGTCTCGGGCAAAGCTTATGCAATATTTCTGGAATGTTCGAATATTATTTATCTGAAATTTAGGCAATGTGTGTATAATATACGTAGGATCGTTAGTTCCAGCGGTTAGCCAACGCCACAATTAGAACACGTTGTGGTGTACGTACAACCTAGGTATTTGCGAAACGTACTACAAAGTTTTTAGTAACCACTTCGCCCTAGCCTGCCCAGCGGTTTTACCTAGGTAATTCTGTCCCAGCGGGACGATTCAACTTCATGGGACGAAAGATATTTTTTTTGTTATCCCGTATTCTTATCCACGTTTATAAGTACGAGTATGTGCCATATTTAATCCAATTCCATTCAGAAGTTTTCAGATATTAATCAAACAAAAACTTTCAAATTAAGAATACATCATCATTATCATCACTGCTGTTGCTGGACACTGGCCTCCAGAGAGCGCCACACGTGAGGGTCACACGCTGAAAATCCAGCGACTCCACGCTATTTTGACCATCATCAGTCCATCTACTGCACATTTGAAAATATAAACCGGCCAAGTGCGAGTCGGACTCGTGCACGAAGAGTTCCGTACCATTATCTACGAAAACGGGAGCTTATCTTTTGTATGGGAGCAAAAAAATCACGTTTATTGTATGGGGGCCCCCTTAAATATTCATATTATTTATTTTTTTTGTATTTGTTGTTATAGCGGCAACAGAAATACACCATCTGTGAAAATTTCAACTGTCTAACTATCATAGTTCAAGAGATACAGCCTGGTGACAGACAGTTGGACATCGGAGCCTTAGTAATAGGGTCCCGTTTTTACCCTTTGGGTACAGAACCCTAAAAAGTATCACCATAAATATTATATTGCTGATGGACAAAACGAGATGTCAGAACATTATAAGGGCCGATGTAATATTTATAGCTTGCTAAAAGAAATATACCAAGTTTTCTAAACGCCAACACAAATCTAGGAGAGTGTGGAGAGGTGTTTATGTGCTACTTCCTGACGCCGCGCCGCGTCGCTTCCGTTAAATATATGTCAATTTTAAAAGTAAATCTAAAATATCGTCGCACTAGGAGATTGCAACTAGAATTGAAAAGTAAATGGCAATCAGTATTGTTACCCTAAGATACAGTTTTATAGGAATATTTTAATGCAAAAATTAAAAAATAAAAGAAAGATTTATCATTCAGTTTATAGCTGTTTGTCAATACTAATTTACGTTATCTTTGTCTTCTTTTATATTTCAAATTCTCCTCTTTATTTTTCTGCACAACTTCGGTTGGAGCTCGTCAAAATGGGGTCGGTGTCGATTTTTATGTGCACATAATCACGGGCTCCAAAATCGGGTTACATTACTAAAATATAGGGGTAAAAAATCGGGATATTTAATCAAAATATAACCTTCATTTAACCAAGCTCTCCATCATATACCGGTAAAAGTTGTCTGGACACTTAATAATGATATATTAGTACGTAATAAATTTCAGTTTCATGTTAATGGAGCGAGCTTTATATATTTATAGCTCATGACACTCCAAGTAAGGATTTATCTAAACCGCTGCCAAGTTATAATTAAACCACGGTGTCTCTGCTCCGTACAGTTATTTATTACTAGCTTTACGCCGTGGTGTCACCCAACTTAGATCCATTGCAAAAGTTATTTTCATGTTTCTTCCAAATCCGTTTTTGCGTGGAAGAATAACAGATATACGTAAGTAAGCCTTTAGCATTTATATAGCAAGCGCTTATACCCGAGCAAAATCTATGCCAACTATATGTTCGGGATGAACAATAATTTTTATGTTATTTCAGATTGTAATAAATATTTATGCCAAATTTTCCCAATCCCTTCAGGAGACGAAATAATAACAAAACAGCATAGAAATAATAACAAAACAATAGTAGGGATATGTAAGATTTATTAAGACACTTCATAATCATTTTAGATGGTCTGTAGTACATGCAGCCTATTCACTGATGCGTTTAATAAAATGTAAAATTTACTTCATCTCATGTAAGTTCAAATTGCTTCGTTTCTATTTTCGAACTACTCTCAAGAAGTAAGCAATCTCAGTTCTTATGAAGCCTCCCTCGTGTGTAAAGGCTGGAGACCTGACGAGTCACGTTCGGATCGTGTCAAGAGGGCACAGGTAGCAACAATCTATAATGCCCGATTTACACGTATTAAGTAGTTAAGTAGTTAACTAAATTTTAAGTACTTAATTGCATGTAAACAGATAATTTAGTTGCAATTTGCTACTAAATTATCTGTTTACATGCAATTAAGTACTTAAAATTTAGTTAAAATTTAGTTAACTACTTAACTACTTAATACGTGTAAATCGGGCATAAGTCAAGAGACACAACTCTTCTAGTAGCTACTCTAGGTATCAACACTACGCGTTTATTTGCTCTATCTACCAATTAGTTAATACGAAAATCTATAGTTAATAATATAAAGCTGAAGAGTTTTTTTTTTGTTTGTTTAAACGCGCTAATCTAAATTAACTACTGGTCCGATTAGTATTAGTTAGCCCATTTAGCGAGGACGGCTACTTTTTAACCGACTGTGGTAAAAGAAACGGACTCACATAAACAAAGTTGCGGGCGTCCGCTAGTACTAAATACACCATCCTACTAATATTATAAATGCGAAAGTTTGTAAGGATGTTTGTTACTCTTTCACACAAAAACTACTGAACGGATTTTCATGAAACTTTACAGTAATATAGCTTTCATATCAGAATAACATAATAAGTTAAAATTTTTAGGGATTTTTTATAATCCGAAATCCACGGGGGCGAAGCCGCGGGCGGAAGCTGGTTTTACATAATGATGTCCTAAGCTTACACAAACGTTACACATTTTACAATATAAATGCTTTATTCGATTGTCACGGTTTATTTAGTTATTTAGCAAGTTTCAAAATCCTTACAATGCTCATGGGCGGACTAGACCATGATTGCTATAAAGTAACCGAAACGTCCTGCTTATTAAATTACTAAATAAATTTCGAAAAACCCATTAAAGTAGTTTTAATATAATGTTTATATGGAAATAATGAAAATTTCTAAAATATAAATTCCTCGCCGTCCCGTGCGAGTATTTCGCATGGTATCAGGCATCGACCGCGACGAATATATTGAATATTATGGACGCCTTCACTAATTAAATAGCAATATTGTGCATAACATTACGTAGGGAGCTCACATTTCAGAAGTTTCAATATTAAATTTTTTTTTAGCAAAATTCAGTAATCATTTTTCAAAACTTTAAATATCATGTCTACACAAGTTTTGATTAAAAAAATAATCCATCGTATAGGTCAAAGTTCCGTGATCGAATCGAGTGTATTTATAATCGACTGGTTCAGTAATCAGTTATACGGCATGTTGATTATTTGAATACATAGCCAACTTACCTACCTATTTACATTATACCATAGTAATAATATAATAGCGAAAGCTTGCACCTATGTAGATTATTCTTTCACGCAAAAACTACGGAATAATGCAAAAATCAATGCATTTAGATGAAATTTAACATATACATACATGTATCACAATCGGAAATAAATAATAATAATAATCATTCCGCAATAATATGGAAATACATATTATAAATCTTTGTCGATACAAATTTTATGGCTTCGTAAAATCAATATAAGATTAAAGATATTATAGATTCCACATGGGTAATACCGTGAGACACAGTTATCTAAATATAATATAAAACTCAAACGTGACATAGCCATCTATCAACGCACAGCCCAAACCACTGGACGGATCAAGCTGAAATTTGGCATCCAGGTAGATGTTACGACGTAGGCATCCGCTAAGAAAGGATTTTTAGAAATTCAACCCCTAAGGGGTGAAATAGGGTATTGAAGTTAATATTTATTTATTAGACATTACACGCGGGTGAAACCGCGGGGCACAGCTAGTTGCTATATAAAATGATTCAGCATATATCTGTGGGTTATTGTTGAAACGATTAAACTATTAACTGTTTATTACCCTTTCACCATAAACGGACATCGTAATATCTATTTTCAAATAAGTACAACATAAAACATGCACACATCGTATTATGTATCGTGTTTTCTCTCGCGTATTAACTGACCAAGCTATAGTGTTATCGCCCGTTTCTCCTCGTTCCGTTCCGATAGCTTCATATAATGGACATTGATATAATCCGTACGCCGGCTACTTCATCAGATATTGTTAATTGGATTCCGATTCGTGAAATATATGGGCCAAAGATCAAATATAGCTCACGTCAATCCAAATAGAGTATTTATGTTATTGAATGTATAAGATGATAGAATGATTTGATAGATAGAAATATCTTACATTATGAGATAGAGCCACATTCTACCGTTCGTTCCTACAGATAGGGATTCTGTGTCACTAGGATCGACAGCATAGACAAAGTCTTCGCAGGGAGCCCGAAGGAAAGGCTAAAAATGACTTGGGACTCCCAGCGAATTTAATCAGAAGACATAGGAGAACTACGAAGTAATTCCAAGGAGTTGCTCTCATCCCGGGTAGTCTTGACGTCTCTCTAGAGCAGTGGTTCTTAACGTGGTCCGCGGACCACTAGTGGTCCTTGGAAGCATCTCAAGTGGTCCACAAGCCATGCCATTACCTCCAGATCATCAAACAAAAATTTCGTCAAATGGTCCCTCAGGACTAAAAGGCTAAGGAACCACTGCTCTAGAGAGCTGGTCATCAGGTAATATAAGCTCGCTTGCTGTGCAAATCAAAACGTACTAGGGCAGCAGGAGTTGACAAGCGATACTCACGACGGCACGGAGGTGAGGTAGAGCAGCAGGCGGCGGTACTCTTGCGCGGAGAGCGCGTGGAAGTTGTTGTGGTCGGGCAGCGTGATGAGCGGACGGCTGTCCCGCGCCAGCCCGCCTGTGGCCAGCGCGTACTGGGGCAGCAGAAGCTCGCCGATGGTCCGCCCTTCGTCCTCGCTGCCGCAACCATCGCACTCCGCTTCTGAGGAGAGAAAGAGAGGTAATTAGTTAGGTGTTGACAACACTAGCCAGTTTCATTTATATTAGTTTTCTAGTCTTTTATAGTATAGTTTCTTGCATAAAAAGGAACCTGCAGACCCTGCAGTAGCCAATACACTCGGTCTCTGGAGTTTTTTGAGTCACACACATTCAAAATTCGCGACAACACCAGCACATTGTCTTTGAATATGCTCTTGACCTTAGAATGAGTGTGTTCTATAATTGTGTATACGAGGTTGATAAAAGCGAGAGGCATTACACAACAAAATACAGATCAATCGGAGCAATAGTTTCGCCACAGGAATTTTTTAAAGATTTTTCTTACTTCATACACGTTGTACAAAAGCTGATAGCGAGTATGGGCCGGCCGGGGTCATTCAACTCGTGTGAGGTTGACGTTAGCTGTACGCGCCGGTACAAAGTATGATTACATTTTTCGCTATTTAACTTGTTTAAAAAAGTATTTTCGTATAGGGTCAGGTGGTAAACAGTGGCCCAGTAGTACACAGTGCACCACCACAAATATCCCAAAAACGCGGCGTTGCTAAACCGTACTGCAAACGCGTAACAATTTGTCGTCTATCACCT
>LUGF01010802.1:639752-652309 GCA_001625245.1 Calycopis cecrops
CCCCCCCCCCCCCTTTATTTTTTAATTTATTTATTTTTGGTAAAAATGGCTGTGACTTACGGACGGACAGTCGGACGGACGGACGGACAGACAGACAGACAGATATGTTGAATCTAAAAGGGTTATATTTTGCCATTTGGCTACGGAAAACTAAAAATTCCAATTTTTTTAAAATTCCGTGTAGATATTTTTCCACCTGGTAGACCTAGGTGCACAGGGTCATGGCTTTTGAGTTATGACTATGAGCAATGCCAGAAGTTCATCATCCTACTAATATTATGCGAAAGTTTGTATGTTTGTTTGTTTGTTACTCCTTCACGCAAAAACTGCTGAAACGATTTTCATGAAATTTGGCACACATATAGATAGTAACTTGAATTAACACATAGGATAGTTTTTATCACGAAAAAATGTTCCTATGGGATGATTTTCTATTGTCCACGGGATCGAAATTTACGCGAGTGAAACCGCGGGGTGCAGCCCGTGCAGCTAGTAAATACATAAAAATGAATTGCTTTTCGTATGAGTTGCTGAAACTCGAAAACATAATATGGCTAATTTTGGTTTTGAATTAATTGTGGAATTCCCGGGAAGGTTTAAACTTTTAAGGGTGGGTCAGTATCGAACTAACACCTTTTTATGTTCCCTATTGAATTTTAAATTTATAAAAATGTAATAAAACATTAGGAACTGCATAAACCACACGAACGTAAAATAGCCGTTGATCGTTATTTTTAATACAACGCTTAATCAATGCGTGAAATTTTAATACGATCGCGATACAACTTAATAAATAAAAACAATACGCTTTGTAGAATGACTTGTAGCTCGTTTACACGGAAGGAAAATGAGCATATCAACATACCGATTGTGAACTCAAATTTTAAGCGAAATTAATTTTAAACGGCTTTGTGTACCTATTACTTACAATCATTTATCATATCTACTAGACATTTTCTTATAAATAAACATATGTTTATATATAAACGAAAAAATATGTATAAACATATGTTTATTTATAACTCTGTAACAACTACGTTAGTGTACACTCACTCTAACATAGCTAATAAGTTTAAAATGTATTTTTTTTTCCAAATAAATAAAATAAGTCATCTGTTTTTTAATTCTTAAAAAATATTGGGAATCTATTAATAAAGCGGTTTCTTCGTCGTCATGAAAAGTTGTCAAAAACAGTCGATATTTCATTAAATTTAAAAATAAATAATCTGAATTTAAATCATCGAACACTAAATCTTCAAATTTCGATCACTTGCAATACTCGCCTAGTTTGTGCCGCCTTATCAGTCCATATCTCACGGTCCGCAGAATCCGGTACTTCAACAGGCACATACCGCGCACCTGACCACTCGCTCACACGTGGATCTGAGCACTGAATGTTGATCGAGAATTGGACACATCAATGCATCTTACAAATTGCAAGCTGAGTCACTATCGCAGTCACTATCGACGACCGGCTAGCGCAGTGGTAACAGCTCGCGAAGCGGAGCGTGTCGATCCAGGGGTCGCGGGTTCGAATTCCGCCCAGGTCATGGATGTTTATCTATGTTTTATATGTATTTCTACAGGGTTACTTTTTGGTCACCTGTATCATTTAAAAAAATCTTAAATTTATAAAAAAAATATTAAATGTAAGTATTTCAGTTGTCAAGTACCCGTACCACAAGTCCTTACGGTACATGGCACGGGGCTAGGTTAACGTGTTGTGTAAAGTACATAGATCATACGCTTGGCGTATGTGCATCACACAAATCTGACAAAGCAAAGAAGAAGAAAGAAGCAAAAAAAGCTTAGGTAAAATGATTTAATTTTGTTCCTTTGACACCAAAAAAATTGTTTTATGAAAACATGAAATTTGTTCATATTCGGCCATCATCGTTTATGTCAGCACAGGAGGTAGGTAACATTTTATGTTGTTGTACTGGTTAGTTACTTCTTACTTGTAAAACACGATATACAGTGTTAAATTTTGGTCACCGTCCAAATATTTAAATAACATCAATCTAAGGGTGTGTTTTAAATTTTATCGCCTAATTGTAATATTTTGTAAATAAAAATCTATTTGAAATGGTCCTTAAAAATACATCGATTGTTGTTCGCACACGAAGTGTATCGAACTCAAGGCTAAAACAGCTGAAGGCTAGGCCCGTACGTCAACGCTTCAAGGACATATTTTACAGAGTTCATTGCTACTGGTGCCGAACGGTTGAATAGTGCGCGCCGAGTTAGTTGTTTACACGAAAATATTACTAATGTAGGACAAAAAATAATTTTAATATATTTTTTATTCCTTTTTTATTTCATAAATCGAATGTATTATCGATTCTGAACCAAATATGAAAATTTACCGGTGACCAAAATTTAACCCTATATTTAAATCAAAGTATAATTAATATCTATACTCACAAATATATAAAGACGTAATATATTTTGATTCCTTGAATCGAATAAGATCCAAACCTATATGTAAGGAAGTCTTATCTTATAGGACTATATTTTATTACACTTAAACAATTTTTATTTTTGCCGCTCAACGAAGTCGGGTCAAAGAACGGGTCAACAAGTAACAAATAAAACACCCCGTGTGTTTTATTTGTTACTTGTTGACCCATTCTTCAAGTCGATCAACCGGTAAACAAGTAACAAATAAAACACACGGGTATCAAACATAACTCCATCAAAATCGTGTCCTGATAGGAAGCGTAGCACATATTTTGTTTTGATAACATAACCTCAAACTGACAGATAAAAACGAGCCCGTCAACGTTGCTAGTTTAAAATTTAGATTGAAACATTCGATGATTCCGTCGCGTCGCGCGTCGCTCACGCAAAGTTTTTAAATACTTATTTATATTATTGTTAAATCTCACATTTCTACTTACGAAAATAGTGCAGGCTGCGTTTAGTCAACAAACATTGTGCCAATGTTTGTTAATAGTTGAACTATTGTTATACTAAACGTTTGTACTGATAGACAATGAATGGCGTGCCTCACCACAGTCACTAGATGCAAATGATTACCGTGGAATCCAAAACACTGCATTCTCCGGCGCGCGCGACAGCACACGCCGACTGCGACTGCGCTCGCACTGTCGCTGCCACGGCTGTCACGCTCTGACATAACCCTCGCACTCGCGACCTCGGGGCCGTAACACGGCGCAGTAAGGCTCAATATACCCCGGGGCCTCGGGTACGTCACGCCCGAGTAAACGCAGGTGACGCTCTGAGTTTCGAGCCATCTCACTTATCAATCGTTTGATAAGTGTAAGCGGATCTCGTCTATCTCAACGTGTTCAAAACTCGAAATGAAACTTGTGAATCAAACAATATAGGTTTGTACTCATATTTCACAATAAGTATATAGTCTCAACTCTGAATTTAAAACTTCAAAATGCTGATCTAGTATTTAGATTATAACACTTATTAATGCTTGAATTACAATAAAAACATAATCTTCTCCTTTTAATGCGTTGTATACATCTTTAGTGTTAGCAAGTTTTTTATTATATATAAGGGGAAAACGAACAGTCGGTTCCATTTTCATGACTACCGACGCCCATAGACATCCGCATAGAGGTTATACAGATGCGCTGCCCCTCTTCCTGCTTCTCCCTCCATGGGCTACCGTCCACTTACATACCTCACGAAACGCGACAGCACAGCTATCACTTCACGCCGGTTTTGTGCAAGCGAGAGGTACCTCCCCGGTCGTGCCGGCCCAATTCGGCTGCATGCGAGCATGCAGTGTGGCACTGCACACCTCTGTCAAAACTCAAAAGTTATTTGCATAGCAGTCAATTTAGAAAGCAGCCCATTTCCTACTTGTATTTTTTACGTGAATGAAGCATTGACGCCACATCGGTACTCCGTGACTGTCAGTTGTCGAACAGTGTACGAGTTGTGAGCTTCCAAGTAACTTATCTAGCTGGCGGCTGGCAGACTTATAATACCCATTATACCCATCGTCTTCGTGACTAAACTTGATCCAAGAAGCCATGTTATCTGATATTGTGATATATCTGGAATGCTAAACTTGGAATGTCAGTTACTGTTGACAATATCTTCAGATAAGGCTTATTGAAATGTGTGTTGCGACTCGCGAGCCCTAAGGGAATTGTTATTTAAATATAGGTCTGCGAAAAAGAATCAGGGCAGGATATTAATCTGCTATAATAATTATCGCATCGCCAAGTATTACTTGGCTGACAGTTAGAACTTAGAAGACATGTCAGGTGTTGCCGTCTGCAAATGAAGCGCAACAGCAAGATGAAAAGAAGGAGAACATGCCAAGATATGACAAAAGAAATTTATGAAAAGATATACGTAAGTAGAGTAAAGGAACAGGTTTATATTATATTTGAGGAACTTCGAAGAGAATACATATACAAGATGGTAGAATTTTTCGAGTTGACACATGTTTCATATTAAAAGAATAGCGATTAGCGACTGTTGGGCATATATTTGTTCCGGTACAACGTGCAGACAATTCAAATATTGTATTTTATCTACTGAAGCAACATTTTATCTCAGGTATCATGATATTCAGTTTTTTAAGCCAAATAAAAACAAATATCTATTACATCTATGTTTCTACTGTGACGTACGTGATATTCTAAAGAGGTTTTTAATGGAACTAGTGGACCCGCGAAGATCGATATTAGATCTAAGCGAAACTTTTTTGTAATTAAAATCTAAATATAATATTATGACTAAATAAGTGACTTTAATAATATAACTAAGGTAAACAATTTATGTAGAATTTTCAACACTTGCAAAAGTCATAGAAACTTCATCAATAATTACGTGTCTTTTATATATCAATGTGTTAAACGCATGGTAGTGTGTAAAGTTTTATTTATTAAATTAAAGTAGACACCATTCAATTATAAAATATGTATACGGCGTAGATAAGTGTGAATGCATTTTAAATAAGCCTACAATTGAGTTAATTACATTAGATAGAAACCATTACAGACTAGCCCTGTGCCCTTATTTACAGCTATACCGTAGCATCTATTAAGGTCGTTCTACGCGAGCTTGTTGGCACAGCCATGGCCAACGGACCATTGCTACGCTAAATATTCTCTTTGAACATTGTTCGACTGATATCCGAATCGGTTGATTCCTGACGCTACCGCCATTTTGCGGAGTGCCAAACAGACTGGAACAATACCCGACGAAATAATATCCTGACAAGACGGAGAAAATGTTTGACGCGCTTTCAACGTCAATGAAATTCAAATGAAATCCATTACGAGTCTTTCTCTCATCAGAATCATTATGGCACGTGAAAATGAATGTAAGTACATATGTGAATGTTGTGTATGTCAATTTTCCAATCGTATATGTAATATGCATGTTAAATCTACGCGAAGATTTTTTTTACAAATTAAGTCTTTTACACTTAATGTGACACAGATAAAATGTGTGAACAGGCCAATGCTGTTGGCTAGTATGTAGATTACAAATGCGAAGTAAATAAAAGTATGTTGTTATTCTGTCCCGCAAAAACCACTCAACGGATTCATATGAGTCAAAGAAATATATACAGATAACAATTTGGAATAACATACAAATGATTTTT
This sequence comes from Calycopis cecrops, assembly GCA_001625245.1. Lineage (NCBI taxonomy): Eukaryota > Metazoa > Arthropoda > Insecta > Lepidoptera > Lycaenidae > Calycopis > Calycopis cecrops. The sequence goes on from LUGF01010802.1 coordinate 645,355, forward strand.
GATCAACAAAAAATAATGATTCCCTTGAGATAGATTTTGAGCGGGTGAAGCCACGAGGCGCAGCTAGTAATCCATAGCTTAAACGTACTACAAAGATAATATTTAGAATTCTTATTATTAGTATCTTCAATTTCAAAAATATAGCATTGCAATAAAGTTTAATAAAGTGCCATAAAAGTAAAGATGGATATAAAATGGCAGTAAAGCAATAAAAACCAATGTTATAGCCTTCTAGACAAGTAGCTTTTAAAAACGTTAACTATTATAGACTTCACTATTAAAGATATTAAAACTGATATTACTGTCGGTTATGTACATCACAATGATAAAATAAACGACTCAAAATAAAAGTAAGTGTGTAAAAGTATAGTGAAAAGTAATGTGTCGTGTATTTTAGGATGTTGGTGATGGCTGTCGAGATTCGTGAATTCTTAAGGAGTTGCAGCCCCCTTTTGGTAGTATTTTTTATCTAATTAACGGTCTCCTGACTTGACGACCTGTTTTACTTTTTTATTTTTCAAAATTGGCCTATGAAGACAAAGCGGGCGATGCAATTTTTTGATTTTGATGTTTCCGGTTTCTTTTGGCACGTTTGGGATACGAATGTACTCATTATCATTTATATCACTTTTTTTTTCATGTGTGAAAAACAAGCGTGTTTGAGTAATATACGCATATTTTAGTTTTAATTTATTCTGTCTAATCTTTTATATTTAATAGATAGGTCGAATAAGTAGGCTTCCTCATTGTGGGCAAATGATATCGGACAATTAGATTAGTGAGGGATGCAAAATGGAAATAGGCTACTGGCAAATATGTAAATATTCTACTTAAGATGGATATCTAGTATTTTGAACCTAAACTATTCGAACAGGATATAAAACGTATTCTCACGCTGTACTTCACACAAAAACTTTATAACGTTCTACATTTACGTAATACTAGTTTCAGCACAATAGACTAGAACCAGTCTAAGCACTAAGTGCTCCGACATGAGGACACTGCATAAAACTAGTTAAGCCATTATGATGTGGACGTGTGGGTAAATCTCGTCAAGCTGCAAATGTACATGTCACATTATGTAGAAACTTATTAGCAGTCCATTCGCTAGATAAGTCCTTTTCAAATTACATCTAATCGTAAAGAACGTGTAGCTTGTATCAAATATCATTGAATCCTATCTACATATCTACTTGAGACTGGGTCGGTCATTACATTTTGACATAGTCCAATAATAATTAATCCCTGCAAAGAAAACCGGTTCTGATCAAGAGTTTTAAGTAATGAAAACCAAATTTAAAATTAAACAGGGAACATAAAAAGGTGTTAGTTCGATACCTACTCACCCTTAAAAGTTTAAAATTCCATAATTAATTCAAATCCAAAATTAACCATATTACGTTTTCGAGTTTCAGCAACTCATACAAACAGCAATTCATTTTTATGTATATATAATATATAAAATTCTCGTGTCACAGTTTTCGTTGCCATACTCCTCCGAAACGGCTTGACCGATTCTCATGAAATTTTGTGATTGAAAGTTACGCGGGTGAAACCGCGGGGCGCAGCTAGTAGTAATACATAATATTATAAAGCTGGTTTGGGACTACTGGTCCGAATTGAAACATTCTTTCATTATTAGATAGTTTTAAGTTTATCGAGGAAGGCTGCAGTACGCGGGCCATGCGGTTGAAACCGGGTGAAATTATAAAATAGAAATAGATAACAATCAATGCAAAAATCCATATACAGTGAGCATTACGATTTACGTCCCTTTCTTGTCTTCAGAAACGAGTATGAGAATTCCTTCCAATATTAAACGTTTTCAAGATGATAAAAGAAAGTATTCAATTTTGGCAACAACAGAAAGGCTCTTTATTATTATCTGTGCCAGAAAATGCAAAATATCGATGTCAGCCGGCCTTGGCCGAGCTTGTTGTCGACGCAGTACCGCTGAGCCATTGTTCTTCCGACCTTGGCACTTTCACAGACTCGCGGAATATATCATAATTAAAAAGTTTTTATATGTGGCACTGAGGCGAAAGTTTTAATACCACGTGAAATGACACGCGTTCTGGGAGTCCTAATACAATATTAACTTTAGGGTTGCTATATCAATGTTGACGTAGAGCGAATTCTCAGTTAGTTAAGGAATAAGTAGTCTAGAATTTATTTATCCTGGAGCGTGTGGTATGGGTTATGTATTTGTTACTTACTTATACATATATAAATGTTTAAGTACAACGAATTTTTACTTACTAAATGGGACCAATAGAAATAGGATCGGAGATGCGTAGGAATTGTGGCAAACGTTATAAACACTCATTGGTTCTACTGTGGAAGGTTTTATTAAGAACTGTCACTAGGATTGGCTGCAGTCACTGCGACACTGGAGGTAAGTTGTAAATCCTCCTTGCACTTGTTAGTTTGTGACTACCACAATTAAGCTGAGCCAACCGAGGCACTTATGTTAGGTGCACACCTAAGTCGTCAGCTCTGTCCTTCCGAATAAAATAAATGTAGACGTCCACTCAAATGTCTGTAAGCTCTCATAGATCAGTACAACTACATTACTTAACTACTTTAAAATCAACCTATAAAATTACATTATTTATGATATGTTTCAACCGCTTTTGATGTGTATTGTTTCGGTGTTGCAAACCTCTCACGGTCCCAACAATGGGCTCTCCGTGTGATATTGTTAATCGCCATAAAACGTTGACGTAACTGTTGTAACATTATATTTTCTCGTAAGGTCTTATTGTGTTAAGATAATATAATTTAAGATACACGTGAAATTATGACCTTGGCATCTTCACTTTCTTTAGCACGAAACAACTTTCGCTTAAAACGAATTTTTACGTTTTCTCGGTTCATCTTGGTTTTCTCTGGGTCAGCTATTTCTTTTCTCGTGTCCTCAAGTTAATTAATAGCACGACAGTTAGTGGACCTTTTGCTATTGGATAGCATGATATTTTTTGAACTAGGTCTTATTTTTCTGTGGGCTTAGACCTCGCACTAAATTTGTATGCGCTTGAGAGTTTATGCGTGCCTTAGTTCACTAATTTCTATACGACGTCATAAACATAGGCTTTCCCCGGATCGAGCCACTGGTCACGGTCACAAGCTGCTTGCATCCAGCTGCTCCTCGCATCTTGACCAGGTAATAAGTCCACCGGGTCGGATGCTGTCCCCCTCAGCAGTTGTCGGTTCTGCGAGCAATGTAGACCATATTTTCACTTCAGCTTACTGACTGTCAGAGCAATGTTACCGAACGTTCAACTCATGCTTCTCTTAAACATATATGTGCCAATGTCAGCGTGTCTATAGGTTGCTCTACATATGTCGAGTGCTGGGCGTTATCCGCGTCGGCGTCTATCTACATTCCACAACGAGCTGATAACACGCAGTTGCAGTGCAGCGATAGAGCACGTCAGCGCACTTGTTCACGTTACGTTATGTTACGTAGAGATACGTGACTTCGGTTGTTGCTTTTAAATATTTTTATTCTTAAGTTTTTTTTTGTAAAAAACCCATCGGTTCTTTTCTGTGACAGCTCACGCACGATAGCTGAATTGGCTTCGACGTTATCACGAATAGTTGGCTCATTCGAAGAATTATGACCGGGGAAGGAAATAGTGTTATATTTTTGATGCTTAATCAAATACAGTACAATATTATTTGTGTTATGTATACATAGATAAGTTTATCAGCTATTGTAGTTTTGTTATGAATATGCAAATTATAATATTCAATAACTTCAATATCCCGCTATGGGTACTTCAAATTCAATAATCAACATCTGAATAAGTTAGAAAGTTCCATTTTTAAACTGCTCGACGCGATTTGATTGAGATCTCTCTCAAGGTCAACAGATAAAGTTTATTAACTTGCTTGAAACATTTTGCGTTATGAGGCGTGCAGTGAGTACCTAAAGAATAAAGAACTTAATGAACTCCGGCCTTATAATTTTTAGTTTTTACAGAAGTAAGTGTAATCGCATCACTAAAATACCTAATATTTAGTATTCTTTTTTTAAATTATTTATAATATAGGTACTTACCTATTGCTGTAAGATTCAATATAGATAATAATAACGTAAGATTATTAGCAGAGGACAGGGATATTTGGAAAAGACTCCACCGACAACAGTTGTGCTATTAAATAAAAAGAATTGCTGTAAGAATGAAATCTTACCAAACATAATATGACGTATCTGATTGCGAAAGTCTAAAGATCTCTTTTGACAATATAAATTTAGCGATAGACGGAGTTTCACAAACGAAAAACTACAAAGAAGTGATTACTGAAAGGTACTTTCCCGATGCACTTATATGTGTTCATCATATGCCGATAAGGCAACTGATGAACACAACGGCAGGGCAGATATGATAAGATATTGATTTCAACGGTGAGGTCAATATATTATATTGTGTAAAATAACCACAGGTTATTGGCAAGGTATGTTATCCGATAGCTAACGGGGCTGTACATGTAGCGGAGGCCGTTAGAAATATCTCACTTTTTGTTCATCACAACTCCCAAGGTATGAAAATGATCTGCGCATGATGGTTTGTACGTGACACTTTTTACAAAGAGCGTCATTACAATAAGCATACAAACATAGGTACGTGTTATTATGATAGAACTCATCAATATATTACGTTACTAGAATTTCTGTTCATTGCTCATTTATATGTTTTGATTGTGCTTTAAATTTATATTTTACATGTAATATCACAAAGACTTTGACCTACACCTGGTCCTAGTCACACCATCTCACAATTTGTCGAATCCCAAATCTAAATCTAACGATCTAAATGTGTTTTTGACGCATTGGGTATATTCCCCAATCCTCTCTTCGCCTCCTCTACGATTGGCTGCACTTTCAGTAACATAGAACAATAAGACAATACATTTTGTCTAGGTAAAAGATTGATTATGCTTCTGATAAAAACATTGCTCATATTTCTTATCCGCTACATGATGTGATAAATGTACTTTTTGTGGCAGCCATAATTACGGCTGCAGACTCCGTGACGGATGCTGCCATACATTTAAGAGTTTTATGGAAGTTTCTCAATTAATAACATTCTAGTAAAATCGAGAATTTTAAATCTATGAATCTGCTATGCTAATATTATAGAGGAAAAATTTTTTGTTCGTTTGTTTCGAATAGTATCTAAAACTGCTGCACCGATTTTAACCATTTTTTCACTAATACAAGTATTAGTTAAAAAATGGTACATGTTATTATGATTTAGCATTTTTATTTTTGGCGCCCAACGAAGTGGACATAGGTCTAGTCTAGAATAAATGATACAAAATAAGCAGTTATTTGTATTAGGTACTTTTATTGAAATTCAAGTCATACGTATAAACAAAACAATTATTGTTACTCATTAATTGTAAATTTGCTGCTTGGAATTTTGCAAATAAGTATGTTATTTCTTCCTATAACTAATCCCCTAGCAATTAGCATGCTTGGAATGCTCCCCTAGCTCTCCCAGGCTCTGACGAGCACCCCATCCCCCGATGGGCTACCGGGTACTCCGACACAAACCAGTACCTAAAAGTTAGTGCCACAGTGCATCCTTGCATGTAACCGAATTGGAGCGGCACTAACGGGGTACCTCTTGCTTACACGAGACCGGCGTGAAGTGACAGCTGTGCTGTCGCGTTTCGTGCGGTGTGTAAGTAGCCGGTGCCCCATGGAGGTGGGAGGAGAAAGGGCAGCGCATCTGTATAACCTCTATGCGGATGGACGTCGGTAGTCATGAAAATGGCTCCGACTGTTCGTTTGCCCCCCTATACCATTAAAAAAAAAATGGAAACCAGGGCAGCCATTTTGTAAATGTATAACTGATATTTTAATGGTAAACGAATGGTGACTTCCCCGGTCGTGCTGGCTCAACTCGCAGCAGAAGGCTGCATTGCATTAGTTCTTACACAAAAATATGTAACTGCTGAAATGCTAAACCATCCAACGGACAGCGGGTGCGTAACGCCAAGTGGGATCGTACATTGTTTCGTCCCAGCTCGGTCTATATGCGGCCTGGTATTATTAGCAGCCTTTGTGGGAGATCAGCTTTGTGGAACAAAGTGGCCAGATGCTTTGTTACAACGACTGTTTGAGCGTCACGAATTTGATATACAGCCGAGTTTTTATCATTAACCCAAATTAGACATGGAGGATATAATGTGTATTTTGATCAGTTATTAGCAACTTATTTTTTTTTTATACTGACTGCTACTTTCGGATACGTTTTAGGCGAAAGTTTAAATTTTTGTAGTAAGGAAATAATTTAAGAGGAAAACAAACAATCGAATCCTTACTATGAATACCGACGCCCATAGAAAACTCTATTGTTGTTATGAATATACAAATCCCGTCATTCCCCTCCGACGAACTACCGGAAACACGCAATCCGCATGAAACGTTATGGCATAGCTGTTACTTCGCGGCTATGCAGAAATGCTGCAATGTAGCATAGCACATCTTCTACGAAAAGCTACTTTTCTAATTAATTTTAATATTATTATAAATATGTACCTACATTTTATCATCGTCCGTCTTATCTGTCCATTGCTGAAAATTGGCCTCTTTCAATGAATACATAGACGACTGATCTCTTGCGACTCGGATCCAGTCCGGACTGGCGACTGCACAAAGACGGGAGTCTCCCAACTGCTGCTCGCAGTGTATAGCCTACATGAGTATGCCGAAGCCAAAAAATACGATGATGAACAATTAGGGGCCATTCATAAAGTACGTCACGTCACACGTTATTGGGGTCGTCGAAATGTGACATTGTGTGACATGGGGTGGAAGGAGGGTCCTAAATTTCGTGATGTCACATTTCTTAATCTATTTTAAACTAAATATTAAATTACGAACTTTGAAGTATTATCGAAAAACTAAAAAAATATAATACGTGACGTCACACTTTTCTCA
>LUGF01010802.1:656881-692501 GCA_001625245.1 Calycopis cecrops
GGGGGCAAACGAGCAGTCGGAGCCATTTTCATGACTACCGACGCTCATAGACATCCATATAGAAACTACACAAATGCGCTGCCCTCTTTTCTCCTTCCACTTCTATAGGCCACCGGCTACTTACTACTAGTTACATAGGTATATTGGGTAGGTACATTATAAAGAACCCGGATGGCTGTGATGAGATGCCCCATATTCGTACGCAAAAAGGCCTCGACGACTGATACCTCATAAGGGGCAGGCCTCCAGGGAGTGCCTACGAAAAAGCGTGAGGGAGCGAAAAAAGACGCGCCCGGCTCTTAGTTCCAAGAGGGTTATTTAGGTACTTTCTTGTTCTCTTTCTCTTTCTCTCTACATTCATGTAGTAAAAATATATAAGTAGCGAATCCGTTTCCATTTTGTTGGCATTAATTCCCGGAAAAATAAATGGTACACTTGTAAGAGATTTCACTCCTAAAATATATAGTAGTTTTCTGTTAGTGAAAGAAATAATAAGCAGATCAATATTTCCGAAGATAACCCCCTAAAAACAAACAGGTTTAGATACTTTTCTGTTATTATTTTAGTATTGTATTAAGATCTCCTTTTATTGTGTCATATTATACGTTATACAATTATTTCAAACTAACTGGTGCCTGCGACTTCGTTCGCGTAGCGTAGTAATATTATTATCAAAGTGATTTGTTATTGTTTGCTTGCAGTGTGCCGAAATTTCGATTTCCCGTAATAATGGGCGATTTTACTGCAGTAAAAAGTGTTTTTGATGTTGACCAGGCTTAGTATCTATACACCACGAAGTTTCATTCGAATCCGTCCAGTAGTTTCGGGGATTAGCCCGGACAAACAGACAGACAAAAAATTTAAAAAACATTGAAAGTGTTCTAATATCTTGCCCCCAATTAAGTAATTTTTCGTAAATATATTCAATGTACAGACACACGGATTTTACTGTTCTTTTTTTTTTTATTTATTTTTTTTTTAGGTAGAACTATGCTAAGACAGAAGGTCAGTGCAGCTTCATCGATATGAGAGGCGAGCACACTGGGGAGCTCAAGCCTCTGTATTTGTGGTCGATGGGGGGGGGGGGCAGACCCCCCTTCTTTCCCAGCTTCTGGGAGAAGGCAAACCGGACTATTGCGATTAATAGGTTATACTATTATTATCTTGGCCGAAATTTACTGTTCTGTATATGTAATATTTCAAATACCTACAAATTACTTATCAATTGGTTAAAGTTAAACATTACGCATTTTGATTTCATATTATTTATTTCTATGTAATCGGCAGGAATTGCACTAGCAGTAACGCAAGATTGTTGCATAAAAAAATGTCACACAACTTTGCTTACATTATACTAGTTATACCGTTGAGTAAGATAATACGTGTAAATAAAGAAGTCTGCGCGGAGTTAGGAGGTAAGCTTGTATGCGCCGTCTTCGTCAGTGCTTATTATCATTGAACTGGGGTGATTGAATATCGAAGGGGTCTGAGAAGCCAAAAAAGTCGAGTGTTTCGTTACAAGATGTAGATTTCTCAAGTATTTTTGAAAAAAAAAACTCGCATTATATCACGACGAAGCGTAGCCGGTGGCCCATGGAGGTAGGTGGAAGAAGGGGGGCAACGCATCTGTATAATCCCTATGCAGATGTCTATAGGCGTCGGTAGTCTTGAAAATGCCTACAACTGCTCATTTGCCCCTTATATTATTAAAAAAAGAAGAAGAATCTAATAACACGTTAAAATTATACAAGGCTGTGCCTTGCAACTTTACCCTCCCTCTCTCCCTCTGGCACGGTTAAAAATATAATAACAAATTTGTTATTATCGGACATTGAATATGCCTGTGACCAGTTTGTGATAATGGCGTCTCATGAGATGTGAGAATAAGGGAATGCGACTGCCTGTCCGTCTGTACAATAATATTATTAAATCCGGCGCAGTATCTTTTATAGTTAGCACTAAGCAAAAGACTTCGAATGCTTGTTTGCCCTCTTTGTACATATTCTGTACAATAATATTATTAGATCCGCCGCCGTTAGCTATCTTTCATAGTTAGCAAAACACTCCGACTGCTTGTTTACCCCCTTTGTACCTATTCTACATATACAATAATATTATTCGATCTGGCGTCGTTAGCTATCCTTTATAGTATTTTGTATGTAATCAAACAAACGTATTTTCTTCTTATCAGTCTCATATCAGAGTCTTGAAGCTATTGATGCCGACATTCACGGTATGATTCGTAGCTATTTAAAAAAACCTATTTTATTCACCTATTTTAAAGCACTTAACAATTTAATGTTAAATTACACATCATGTTATCAATATGTTGTAGCACGATGTATCAATAAACGTGAGACATCATTTAATGTTATCGGTGTATATAATAGTGTAAAGTATATATACATATGTATAGATAGTATAGTCAGACACTATATTATATAGATAGTACAGTAAGATAATGATCTTTGGCACCCAACTTTTGGCCCACTATTAATAAGCATAGATTAACTTTATTCCACGTATTAAACTAGTATCTGTCAAATACCATAGTCAATGATGCGTTTCAAAGGATTCCAATATTGATAGAATCGCAACTAATCTAAACCACCTTATTAATAAACATAGAATAACTTTATTCAAGCATTAACCTAGTAATATGCTGACATCTGTCAAATTCCATATTAAAATGCAATTTGACAGATTCTAGTTTTATATTTGGAGTTAAGTTAATCTGTGCTTATAAGTTGCTGTTTACTTATAAGGCCCATGATGAGGAGGCGAAGAAGCCCAATACTGAATACAGCTTCATCAGATTTCTGAGTGCTTGTCGGGCGGCGAGATTAGGTTCCGGGTCCAAAGAGGGGCATCTCTCCCATGTGGGGGCTCTCCGACATGATATTTATATTAGCTAATTTAGCTATTTTCCTGACTAGGAAGTAAAAACTAAGTGGATGCATTGACTCCGAGTGGAGAGCATCAAAAGGCATGAAATGCAGTGGCATAGCATAAGGGGGAAAACGAGCAGTAGAGCCATTCTCATGACTACCGAGGCTCGTCCATATAGACACCATTCATTCAAGCAGGTATAACAAAAGTATAATATCGATGAGATTGTAAGGTTTATTGTAGCGGTATGTAAGTACCTATATATTATTATTTCAATCATTTCGATTCGCTACATATTGTTTCGATGACAAAACGATAAGAAAACTTTTAAGACGAAGATTTGTTTGCCTTTAACTATTGACATAGGGGACAGGGCTCCTTTGTGGAGGTCTCTGCAAATACGCACAGCAACATACCCTTACAATAGCCGCTGACAGCTGCTGCCCGTGTTCTTAAATCAAAGGACGGACGGACAAACATAAGTAATATATTTTTATATAGGGTTTATATACTTATCTTAACTGTGGGGACTACAAAATGTACCCGGTCTTACGAAAACAAATAAAATGAAAATAGGGCAAACCGTTGCCTAACTTCGCTACTTTATTACAGATCGTATACTGCGCAAAACAATTTTCTGTGTACGTCATATTTAAAGAGAATGAAATAAAATTGTCAGTATACATATAGTAGGAAAATATAAGAAGATTACACTTTAATTATATCAGATACAACACCTTGGGAATGATACCATACTACCAGCCTGTTTCTGTTAAACGATAAATGAATAACTTGAGATATTTTATACATACAATAATATATTTGTATATTTCTAGATAATTATTCAATTCATGATGCCCGCCGAGTTTGTTTCGCCGTTTCTTCTCAGGACAAGGCAAGGGTTGCACCGGTGGTAGATGTAATCGTTGACGTTCAAGAAGTAATTTTTATAATTCTATTTTGAACAAAAGCATTTTCGTTTCATTTCATTGTGTACAACACGATGCGATAAGTTGGGACCTGTCAAAATTCCACTCCCCGCTCTCTAGCCCCGTACCACCCCCGATGTCGCCATATTACGGCGATACCGAGGGATGTGCGGGACTATACAGCATTATTCGCATTCTTGCCAACTCCCAACTTACCGCGTCCGTGTAGTACATATCCTATAGGAACATTCTACAAAGTAGCTATGATAGATGCCCATAATTATTGAACAATCACGATAGACCCCATAGACTATGTTTTAATAAATCAAATTTTCGCCATAGGGTAAGGATAATCGCACATAAACATAGACGAGACAGCCTAATAGACTTAGGTAAAAACAGGCCAAGTGCGAGTCGGAGCAAGCAAGAGCTATGGAAAACCCCTTTAACATTTACTTTATTGTTATTTAATTATTTATATTTAAAGGTAATTTATAGTTAAATATTCTGTGAAAATTTTAAGCGCCTACCGGTACTTACTTAAGGCAATCTTTATGTTACCTATCTTAATGTCTTAATGTAATGGAATGTTATTGTCAGTATGTGTTAACTTGTATATACTCTGTTATTGTTCTCTCTTGTATTATGTCCGAATAAATGTTTTTCTTTCTTTTGTTTTTGTTCTTCTGTTTTAGTTTCTTTCTGTTACCGTTATCGATATCGATATTTGTTGTTAAAGCGGCAACAGAAATACATAATTTGTAAAAATTTCAGCTTTCTAGCTATCTCGGTTTATGAGATACAGCCTGGTGACAGACGGACAGCGGAGTTATAGTAATAGCGTTCCGTTTTTATCTTTTAGGTACGGAACCCTAGCAAAACTATTACCCCCTTATTAATAAACATAGAATAACTTTATTCAAGCATTAACCTATAAACTGACATCTGTCAAAATCCATACTTTTTCTGTGTTTTTCGATATGGAATTTGACAGATGTCAGTTTATTACTAGGTTAATGCTTGAATAAAGTTATTCTATGTTTATTAATAAGGGGGCTAGTGTTCAGTGATCACCCACAAGTTTCAACAGCCGACTGTACAGACTACAGAGTATGACGATGTAAGTATTCTTTCTAAATCATACAAACACGTTCATTTAAATACGTCTATGTAACATTACGTATACGTGCGCATAACCACTTCGTTATGTATGTCGGTATTATAATATTTTGATAAGGTAAGGAAAACCAATGCTAAGTAGTAAGTACATATAAAAATTCGGTATATAAAATTAACATTGATTCATATTTCATAGTATCCTTCTATGATACTGTATCCTACTAATATTATAAATACTAATAAAGTTTGTATGTTTGTTTGTTTGTTTGTTTCTTACTCCTTCACGCAAAAACTGCTGAACCGATTATTATGAAATTTGGCACACACATAGAGGGTAACTTGGATTGACACATAGAATTTATTTTATCGCGAAAAAAATTTCCTATGGGATGCCAAGAGATGATTTTCCACGATATCGAAATTAGCGCGGGTGAAACCGCGGGGCGTGGCTAGTTAAATGTAATAAATAATAAAATGTATTTGTATTGTATACCCACATATAAACTCTCCTCAGATGATGGGGTCTAGTAATCCATTCCAATCCATTACCATTAGGTGATCTTCCTTTTTTTCGAAATTCTATTTGTAGATATATCATCAATAGCCGGTGGACGTCCGCTGGTAGACATAGGCCGCCATAGAACGCAGTAGGTCACGGTCATCACTACCCATGCAAATACACATATTATTAACATAGCACATAGCAATAAACTTTATTAAGTGGTCTCACCATCTCAAATTCGAAATGGTTTTTGTAATTATGCCTTCATATCCATCAGCCTATTATATTATCTAACCATGTCAAGACCTTAAATACCTGCTTCCTATTAGCAGTAGGCAATTATGTCAATGTTACATTAATGTCTACTGATATTATAATCTGTCAACTAACTGACAATTATCACCTTTTTTTTTTTTTTTTTACGCAGGGAAAATGCTTTATGCACGGTCCAACGGGCTACTGGGTCAGCCGGGAGGGTGTGTCGGACTCAGTGTAAAACCGCTACCGACTAAAAACCACTGCGAGAGCCTTCGGCCGCCATGTTGGAGTGTCCCGGATCTATCAGCAACAGGACACCCCGGCGACTGGCCGGTCTCTGACTAGGGACCGGTCTTCATCTCGAAAGGAGTCATTCCGGCAATTAGAGCGACCCCGACAACTTCGAAGCCTAAAACAGGGTCAGGTACCCAGCCTTAACCCATGGCTCCAGGAATGACTGGCGGTAGGAGGCGCTGCATATAGCGACTTCTTACGAGCGTAATCGTTGACAAATTAAAACTAATAGGTAGTGGTGTGCTGTAGCGTTTCGAGCGGCTTGTGAGTCTCCGGTGGCCCGTTGGAGAGGAGGTAAGGACAACCCACTGCACGAAAATTATGAAGATGTCTATTAGTAAAAAAAAATACTTTCCATGAGGAGCTTCCATGCTCAACATAAGCCTTATATTGGTGATTTTGTTGATATTAATCGACACTAGAAAGTTTTTGAATACCAGATTTGTAAAACTACCGTTAAAACAACTTCGCTAGAAAAAACTTAATTATCATACCAAACAAGTTTGTTATCCGCAGGATTACAATTTTAACTTGTAATGAGATCCGAATTAACATAACCAGTCCAAATTACTTTACTGATATTCAGTTTTGTCTTCATTACCATGAAAATAGAACAAATTTACAGCCTTAAAAGAATGTTTATCCCTCGATAAACTTGTTTACAAAAACTTGTCTAGAACAATAAGTCTGTCGAAAGACGAAATCGTAGTATTCTTCGTTCTGATATAGAACTAAATAGAAAATTTATTACTATTGTCTGTATTGTATGTAATTGGCCATATTAATAATGGTATGAATCCTATAAAAAGTATATAGGTAAATACTTACTATCTCGACTTAGTATAATTTCCAACGTGTTGGGAACTTCGAAACGTATTTTCATCACTGGCAATTCACTAAACTTTTTCACTCACAGAAAAAAAAACATTCAACATTTAAATTCGGAACTCCGCGGTTTAGATCCAGTGGCGCGCATCGGATATACTTCGATGACAACACAGCGCGGACTGAGACCTTCCGCACGGGATGCCTCCCGCCTCGCCGGCCGCCGCTAGAGCCGGACTATATCAAACAAACGTCTACACTGTTGTTGTGGATTGTGATGTAACGTGCATGTGACGAAACTGATAACGTCACATAGAACACGTGAAAAGGGTAAATGGGACTGGAATTCAATTATTTGACAGTTTCGCGGGTCTGAATAGATTATTATTTGAAATTTCGTCGCCTTTACGTAGAATCATAGTATTGTGTGATAGGGTCTTCTTTTCTTTATCTTCTTTATTTTTAACGTACATAAAACAAAATATATAAAAATCTAAGACAATGGTCAGCTTATATCAGTAAGAGATCTCTCTCTGCTAGCATTTTTTTAAGAGAGAGAGTTTAAAAAAACATTTTTATTCTAAATTCTATTATTTGTGATCTTCGAAATTGCATTTGAACCAGAAAGCCATTGGACAAGGTTAAGGTCCTCCGTAAGTTTGCTGGAGTTGGGAGCTTCAGGAAATCTCGACACGTCGATTGACCTAAATCCTAATATTAGGTTTATTGTTGTTTGAAGAAGAGTAAGCGGCCAAAATTATTCGTGACGGATTATAAGATGAAGATCTAACATAAAAAATATGTGTTAACTGTGGACGTATAAGGCCTTTTATCAAGATTAATGTGGTCAAAGTTTTGTAGTTATATGTTCACGAAAGGTAAGCAGGTTTATTTTATACCTCGAGTACCTATTGCATGATATAAAATAAAGGTTTTATATCATGCAATAGGTACTCGAGTCGCGTATCAAGCAGCAGACGACAGCGCCTGGTCTGAGAATCCAAGTGTCAGCAGACCAGAGATTGTGTCTCATGATTTTCCATTCTAGATTTACTCGTAGACCGGCGCGGCGCGGCGCGCGGGCGTAAAGTGACAGCTGTGTTGTCGCGTTTCGTGTGGTGTGTAACTAGCTGGTGACTCATGGAGGTGGGAGGTGAAAGGAGAGCAGCGCATCTGTATAACTTCTATGTCTATGGACTTCGGTAGTCATGAAAATGACCCGACTGCTCGATTGCCCCCCTATACCATAAAAATAATTATGGAAACCAGAGCAGCCATTCTGTAAATGTATAACTGGTACTTTATAATAAAGTCAATATTTAATTTAACTATCATAACACGTTTCAGCTCGAACACGGTCTAGTCTCAACATCTAAGTCGTTTAATAAATATAGCTGGCGCCTGCGACTTCGTTCGCGTAGCGTAGTAATATTATGATCAAAGTGATTTGTTATTGTTTGCCTGTGGCGAAGTTCCGATTTCCCGTAGGAATGAGCGATTTTACCGCAGTAAAAAGTGTTTTTGATGTTCACCGGGCTTAGTATCTGTACACCATAAATTTCATTCGAATCCTTCCAGTAGTTTTGGCGATTAGCCCGAACAAACAGACAAACAATAAATTAAAAAACATTGAAAAGATCTAATACTATTTTAACATCACACTCAATTAATTTTTCGTAAATATATTCAATGTACAGACACGAATTTCACTGTTTTATTATTTATATGCATATATAGATAGAAACATATTTTTCTGATGAACCACAATAGAATCTACAATTGAAGAGTACAAAATACAAATGATATTTATATCTACACAATTTTATTATGACATTCTGAAAACGTACAAAATAAAATTTTGTGACCAAAAAAACTCAAAAGAATGGAATTTCTCTCTCGACCTTTTTTCACTTTAAATGCTGTACATTTTTTAAATCCAAAACCTATTAAAACCTCTCCTCAAGGTATTTAGACCGCGCTCGTGCATTTTGTAATGTTTTCTTTTACCGAGCCAGAACTATTTATACCGACAGACGGACATTCTCACCTATTTAACTGACGTTTAGGATGTACCAGTAACCGCTGTTTACATTACTTACAAATAAATTAGATGAGGCGAGGAAAAATACTTCACATACAATAAATATTTACTCTACCGTATATGTAGTTCGAGATGATTAGATTATTTTGCGTTCTTTATCATGAAAAAGGGAAGATAAATATTTAAGATAATTTAGGTACAGTTATTTAGGGTTCATCTTGACTGACGAGATAATGATGGGAAACAGAGTGCATGTTTTGTATCTTTAAATGTTGGATGAGAGTCATTATGTAGTAGTTTAGTTTTGAAGGGAATATAACAGGGGTTCATAAAACAACTGTAATCAGTAGTAGGTTGACGAAATGAGATGAATGATGATGATTATTCTTAGAAACGAAGTTCAATTGCCTAGACGTAAACCCAGACTGTAGATCTAATCTTGGATATTGCAACAATTCGATCTCAGAATATGAAACAGCACATATATATGCAGTACGTGTATAAATATGTTACGGGCAATGTGATTAACCGGGCCGTATTAATAATGGCCGAGTATTATGAATAGTTCCCAACAGCATCGGGCAGTTTGATCAATTTATTACTTAGGCCGGTCTACATTATAATGTCCTTCAGCCCGTGGTCCATTTCATAAATAAGCGTAAGCAATAGTTCGAATTTATCACTTGGACAGTGCGGTTTCAGTGCGGATAACACGGCAGCCGTGTCATACATTTCTTTAACGTGTGGCGTATGACACGGGAGTCGTGTCATTTTTAAATCGATTATATCTCCTTCAAATTACATTTTAAAAGGTCCAACCCTGAACTGAACCTGACCAACCAACAAACCAACCCTGAAAGTTTTGGAAAATATTCGCCGCAGCGAAACGGTTAATTCGCTCGTGTTATTACGTTAAATTGTATTATTTATACTGACGGGCAAAGTGATTAGACAAGCAATCTTACATGTCTATAGGCATATAATAATTGTAGTTATTCCTAAGGTGATTTATTCATATATTGGTGTATCTGAATCACACTACTTTTGGCTTATGCAAAAAATTACAAAGACCTTTATGACCTAATATGTATGACACAACTATATCTGAATGAAAAAAAAATCTATGGAGTACAAAGTAATTTTCTCAGCGGATAGTACCATTTTATGTAAGTTTAAGTAATGAAAGTAGTACATACTCATATTATAATTTAATTTTTTAGTTTGATAATTCGCATAAATTAATTTTGACGAGGAAGGAAAATGGTTAACATTATAAATTTAGTTAAACTATTACTTTCTTGAAGTTTAGGCCACTTAACTCTTTAAAAGTTTGAAATTATGGAATGTGAAGTTTAAATGGTCGACAGATTTGAAGTGGTTGGCAAAGTTTCCGAGTAGGATTATTAACATTTTAACCCCAAAGAGAGTACTATGAAAATGCCAAAGAAAAGGTGAGGTTTTGTAGAACTAAGTTGGAACATAATTGCGACTTTTTTTCGACGACAGGAACAAGCTATTAACTGCTGCAGCAGCTGCCACCACTTGTGACGGGACACTGCCACGGCCCACGAGTGAGAAACTGGGGATATCCTTTCAAACCATGGCACAACATAAAAAGGAAACTTAGACAATTTTTTATGACCTATTTAAATACTGTACCTACTTTATCCGGTATGACTTATTCGTAATAGTTAAATATAATTTTAACTACTGAAAGGTACTCTTTTTTTATAGTACAAGATCGCAAACGAGCAGTTGGAGCCCATAGACATCGACAAAGAGGTTTAAACACGATTTATTTACCTCCTTCTTTCGCCCCTCTTCATGGTTCAACAGCTACGTACAGTGTACACATCTCACAAAACGCGTCACTTTACACCTGTACGTATGATGTAACTTGTAAGCAAGAGGTACCTCCCCGGTCGTGCCGGCCCAATCCGGCTGCATGCACACATGTGACATCTTCTTCATCTTTTAAATGCTTATATTAGAATCTAGTTGTAAGTCCTTTAGACCCCTTACTATTTATGTGACAGTAACAAAGCCAAAACCAATTATCTACAGCCACCGCACGCTAGAGACAACGCCACGTGCGGCGGATGAGAACGTCCGTGCGCTGCGGCCGTTTACAATTTAGATTGAAGGTCCCAAGTTTGAACACTTCGAGGCTACTTTTATGTTTGCAGTTGGACTTTCAAGAAGCTGCTATTATGAGGGTCCTTCTTTCAGATAATACCAAATCTGTCGCGTTTCGTGCGTCATCCCCCTCCATGGGCCATCGGATATTTACACAAAATATCCGGTGGCTCATGGAGGGGACAGAGGAGCGCAAGCAACGCATATGTATATCTTCTACGCAGATGATACTTTTATGGGAGTCGGTAGCCATGAAAATGCTACTTGCCCACCTGTACTACTAAAAAAATACGTGATACCGCCTTCACCGTCAAAAACAACGATCTTACTTTAACATATGCTGTGAGGCCAGAAGGCGAAAGTTTAGAAAATTCAACTCTTACCCAGTTAGTTGGAATGTTACATTGAGGGGGGCCCAAAACACGCACCATCCATATTTAATATGTTTCTCGCAAAGTTAAAAGCCCTGTAAACAAGCTTCGCTGCATATTGACAAAACAACTAGGGCGCGAAATTTGGTAATTCAAGCTGAAAATTTGACTTGGCATATTGTCACGAACAGACTATATTCGTCTATACAATCAACTTATTTTTCCTGTATAGGTACTCCTTTGTTGTGGAAAGTGTACTTTAACAATACAGTATAAAATTCACTTTGTCAGTAAAATCTAGCCGAGTCGAATCTTTTTATCAAATGGGAGGTTCATGTTACTAACATTTCAGGAGGAAAAAATTTTGCACACATATTATGTAGATTTCAATCTTAGATCATTTAGTAAATGATCTAAGATTTCAATGTTTTTATCAATGAAGCCGGCAAACTATTCAAATTGAACTGATTCTTAATTTTCACATTTACCTATAGTATATTTGTTCATATGTATGGCAAGCTATCTTATGGTTAAAAAAAAATTATTCAAACCATAAGATAGGTACGAGATGAAAATTAAACTTTAATTAATCAAAATAAATATTACTTAATGTTTATTCAATTTGCCTTATAAAAATAAGTAAATTTAAAAATATAACTTATACTTATTAGTGAAACTAGGTGCACCTATACCAACACAAGAATTTAAATTTTAAAGGAACTAGGACATTCTATCATTTAATTTTAATTAAGATACCGATAACAGTGTCGGTATCTTAATCTAACTTCTATATAACATTTACATTTAACAGTGACAGTAAAACTTGGATTATAATATATCAGACGTCCAACAATTCCAAAGAAAAATTAAAATTCCCGTACAAAAAGCAGTCGCATTCAGCAAAAGTCCGCTGGCGAGGCCGGGACAATGGGACGCGCGCCGCAAACAAAAGACGCGCGTGCGGCGCATAGCAATCAGACCAACCCGGGCTTCAATGCCGAAGTATGCTATAAAACCATATAAGCCAATCATGTAAGGAATTGGCCTAATCAATAATTCAATTATATCTGACAAAGGTTACTTTTATATAAAATTGAGTAGGGAAATCCCAGATACAGTTTCTGTACCGTTTAGTTTCAGATGGATTTCCAGTGGAATGTAAAGCATTCCGTCATATATCTTGCGTAGTGGTTAGATTTGGTCTTCTCGGTTTTATTCTGATAATTGATTGCTTCTAGACGAATGTCTGCTACGGTAGTCATCTAAAAAGATATCAAATGCTAAGGACATTATAAAGTGCACACTTCTGCAGACTCAAGTGACTGGAGACCGGCAAGCCGACACGACCGGACACAGGGAAAGTAACTTTTGGCGAACTACCCACGAATCATACCTTAAGTTTCACGTTTTGAGGTCATAGGTATCAAAACCGTTATGACTATTCTCATAGTAACATTCTTATGTCTATGTGTAAGTTGAAAACATTATATTCGATACCTCCAACGTACGGTTTGACTTGTGTCTTGACACACAAAGATACAGACGTCGAACTTAGCCGCAGCGACAACAGTGTAAAATGGCTAAATGATTTTGCGCTCCCACAATCACACGACAATTTGTAACCGCAATAAATAAATTCATTGCCCTCAATCATATTAATAGGGGGTACTAATATCACACACTTGGTGTCTGATATGAGTTATGACAATGCAGCTACGATATTAAAAGGTCAATTTTGCAGACAATCCTCTTTTTTTTATATTTTGTCGTAAAACAAAAAGAAACGGTCTGGCTCAAGCAATTACCTAGCTAACTAACGTTGTGCCATTCCTAGAGGCCTCCACGTTTACATTTTGTTGTCTGCCCATGATGACAGTTCAAAAAATATCCTTACCAACAATCCACTTTCAATTTTGAATAAAGTCAACAGAGTGCGAAACGTCAACTTCACAGTACGTCGTCACATTTGATCGTAAAGAGAAATGAGATTGTTTTTAATATTGAACCAAAAAACCAAATCAATACAAATGTGTTTCTATTTTCGATGTGGTAGCCGATTTTTTGCCGATCTACAGATTTACGTACATCATGCGAGCCATAATGAAACGTCTCCTTTATTTGAATATTCACTAAATTTCATTTTTAATTCGTATACGTCTTTGGGATATGAATGTGTTTTAAAAGGGCTCGTGTCTTAACTCAGTTTATGAGTTTCTAGTAAATAGGGTTACCAGAAATATTATAGATAAAAAAATCCTTTTTCTTATTAAAAAAGGGGTTCACAAGGCTCTCTTTGATTTCATGAGCTATGCTGTAGACTAGATTTTCAGCTCATCTTTTTTTTCTTTTTTGTTTATAAAATAATTTCTTTTTAAGGCATTCTAATTTATAGGTTCTATTCACGTATTAAAATAAGAGATTTATTAACTATCTGCACCCCGCGGTTTATCTCTATTATCACTTATCTTCCATACAAACTTCACCTCGTCAGGGATCGAATTTCAAAAAATCCATGCCCACTAACGTCATGAAGGTCCCCTTCATGACGTTAGTAGGCATGGATTTATGGAATGGAATTACCCAATTTCTTGTTTCTAGTAATTTCGGCTGTGCATTGAAATATAAGTCAGTCAGGTTTGCCTTAAATATATAGATAGATAGATACCTACAATCTGAGACGTATTTAAAACACCTTAAAATAGCCTACATTGATAAAGGACTTTAAATAATATTTATAGAATCAGTGGCACTTGGTTTAATAAACAGACTCTGATTATTGTTAATTGAACGAGTGGCACAGTTCAAAACAATTTAATTATATTGGTCATGTCAATGCTGTGACCCGACCCAATGTGGACATTGATATGAACCCTGAAAAAATATCACAATGTTGCAAGGACTCACCGAAGGCACAGCGGCGTTTGGCGCAACACTTCCATATTTTCATGTCGAGCAAAAGGACCCCGCGTGCGCGGAGGCTACTTGCGGTTGTTAAACTGGCAGAAGCGAGGCGAAACAATGGGTTTTGTTTTCAAATTGGCGACAATTTAAAGTTATTGGCGAGTGTAGTGGCCGGCCAATGAGGCGGCAAGCGCGGATATCTGCCGCTGCTCTGTTGTCCTGCCGCCTGCGTGATGCGGCGAGGATGGCGTGGGTGATGCACGAGGCTGGGAATTGTTTCAATAAATCCGCTCTCATTCCAAACGTGAATCGTTATATTTTTATTTATTATCAATTCAATTTCGAGACCCGTTTGTGTTGTTCAAAACTGAGATGTATTAATTATGTAGATGGAGCGTTAATCTGAAAAAGTGCCACGAACCATTTTCCTAAACCGGTATCTGCTTTTTTTTGATGAAGAATAATTTTAAGCATGACCCTAGGATGGAGGAGATCCTAAAGGGGTATGTGGGAATCAAGAGCCGAGAAGCGACTCCCCCTACCCGCTAAACCCCAGCGGTGTTACTACTTTTCCACAAGTACTTATCATATCAAAGAGTCGTTGTGGTTGCCGCTATTAATCCTGGCGATACGTGAGTAAAGTGAAGGAGTCAGCGGAAAGCGGTAGCATGTGACAGTGAATCCATCAGTGGATGCTCCTGAGAGCACTTCTCAGAAGGGATAATCCTAAACTACGTTCATATTTTGTCAGGGCGACCTCGATATCTAACCCGAGAGCCCGTACCTATGCGGTGAACAACACGAGCGACTGCTGCCTGAGCTACGACTTAAGCCTTGGTTACATTGGTCGAGTATTTTAGTCTAGTAGAGTAACGATGTAGTAGCTAAACTACTTGACTCGACCGAACATTATTTGCACCTTGTGCGAGTACAGTTCACAAGTATGTAGCGGTTTACAAGATGAGCAACTTACAATGCAATAAAATAAATAAAGTAATTAGGCTATTTTAGACGAGGTGGATGAAGAAATCTGTGTGTTAGTAAAAAGAAGCTATGGATACGAAAATGGATAGATTTCTTATGAAGGAATTAGCAGTACATTATAAGAACCCAAGGAATACTTTGATAGCTAATGAACTTGACTAAATCGAAAGTGAAAGCTATCGACTAGACTAAATTACTTATTTACCTACTCCGCTATATTTTGTACTAGCTGTGCCCCACGGTTTCACCCGCGTTTAATTTCTAAGAAATCCGTATAAACTTCAACACCCTATTTCACCCCCTTAGGGGTTGAATTAAGAAAACCCCTTTCTTAGCGGTTGCCTACGTCATAACATCTACCTGCATACCAAATTTCAACCCGATCCGTAGTGGTTTGGGCGGTACGTTGATAGATCCCTGTCACCTTTGAGTTTTATATGCTAGGCATAAATACTGTAACAATTAAAAATAATAAAATATTACATTTGAATTAGGAATCTGTAATTTGACGATTGTTAATTGTTTCATTTTGGTGCCAATACCAGAGAGAAGTGGTTACATTCTCTCTGGCCAATACGTTGTACGGTATTTTGCGATATTAAAATGGAGTGGGGTGATAAAGAGAACAGAATCGCTGTAATTGCATTATACAGAGTAGGTATGGAGCTAAATGCAATTTTAAAACTCTCCATACACTAATTGGTATTAGTCAAATGTTTGTGTACCGGGGTATTAATAGGTACAATGTGTTGTTGTTCCTCTGTTTGTGATTATAAACTAACGAAAAATAATGCGTTAAATTGTGAATGGTTTGTACACTTCACACAATCTTCCGACTTATTTTTGGAAACTAACGGTTTTTTACAATCTTACGGTGACATATACTTACAAGTTTGATACAGGCTAGAGGCATTAAATGAATCCACATATACTATAAGTGCCTACAGTTAATCAGAAACAATTAAAAAAAAGGTTTACGACAAGTATACAAATAGACAATAGTATATTATGTAACTAGTGAATAAAGGACGGATTTAAAGCGAGGGCCGTAGATGAGTCACGAGCAAGTGAAGGATTCTAACGATTGAATCACGAGCGCAGCGAGTGATTTAAGATGATTGAATCACGAGTGCAGCGAGTGATTCAACTGTTAGAATCCTGAGCGACGCGAGTGATTCATGGCCCTCGATATAAATTCATACTTTATTCAGGTGTTGCATACTATACTTTATACCATGACTACGAGAAAAAGACATAATTTAAGCGAAAATAGAAATTTAATCAAAAAGAAATGTTACATTCATTTAAATTAGAGCTATGACTGAAATTAAGCGTAATTTTCTTAATAATATCAATAGGGTCAACTTGTGAAAGTTTTTATCTAATGCCAAACTCCTTGTCGCAAATATCGACCAATCAAATCTCGAGAATTTATTTGCACCAAAGAGTTTGAATTTCGAATCTTAGCGCAAGGAGTTTGTGTAAGCATTGAAATGGAGATCGGATATATTTTTGTGTTCCAAATTTAAACACCAAAACAGTGAATAAAAACAAAATAGTGAATAAAAGGCCTTTTTATTCACTGTTTTGCGTGAATTTTGGCCTTTTTATTCACTGTTTTGCGTGAATAAAATAAGCTTTTTATAGAGTAGGTATGGTATAAAATAACTTTTTCAAACAAGTTAAATAGCGAAAAATTGTTAACGCTCTTGGGCCAACCAGGCGGCTACAGCGAGCACGGGGTGCACGACCCCGGCGGCCATAGTCGGCGATTAGCTGCGATACAGCGTATGCGAAGTGAGAAAAAACTTTAAAAAGTTCCTGTGGCTAAGCTATTGCTCCGATTGATCTGATTTTTGTGGTGTAGCGTGGAAATGATACACTAAATATGGGGTTTAATTTAATGCCTCTCGCTTGTATCAACCTTGTATATCATTGTGTAACTATGTATATATTATTATGTAGGTATTATTATTGATAACATTATCATCATTTTTTTTTTTATGGTATAGGAGGCAAACGAGAAGTCGGAGCCATTTTCATGACCACTGACGCCCATGGACATCATACGACAGAGGCTATACAGATGCGGTGCCCTCCTTTCTCCTCCCACCTCCATGGGCCAACGGCTACTTACGCTCCGCACGAAACGCGACAGCACAGCTGTCACTTAACGTCGGTCTTGTGTAAGCGAGAAGTACCTCCCCGGTCGTGCTGGCCCAATTCGGCTGCATGCTAGCGTGCAGTGTAGTACTACCTCTTCCTAATATTCTATTCTATTACTTATTACATTTACTTTGAAAAAAGAAAGTATTCAAAATTTTCTTCTTTACTCGTGTTTGAGCCAATTAGCTTCATTGAATATGTTGATTCTTTTTTATTATTGGTTGTCTGGATGAGACCGCTGGGAGAGGTAAGATCGCCTTTTTATACCTGAAGGTATCTATCTAGTTATTAAGTTTCTGAGCTATTATTATTTGGTGCAAAAAAAAGTTGTTTATTTTTTATTTTTTATATTTTTGGTGTTCAGACATGTTCAGCTACTAAATGACTCGCTACTCGACTAAACAACTCGACCAGTGCGAACTAAGCTTTAGGTAACGTCCGCATAGCATACGACATTCGCTCCTTGAAAATGCGAAGTGCCCAGTCATATACGATATTTCATAGGGGCGACCCAACACCAGCCCCGGCCCAATACCCTCCAAGTGACGCGTGATTCAAGCTGCGATAACCCTCTCTATCAATTTGTTCGTTTCATCCAGAAGGACTATTGGTCAGTAGGTAGTGTGGGTCCGGCTGTGGTGTTGAATCTCGACTGCGTGTGTGTGCTTGTTGCCATGGCTGTAGTCTTCTTCTTGATAGAATCTTAGAAGCGGTATTTGCTGGCGGCATCATTGTCATTACAGACGGCCGCTTGGTGTGAAACGCCTCCAATAAATGCATTGAATAATGTAAATATAAATTGATTTGCGAGTAGTATTAAAAAACGTTTTTTTTATCCTATCTAATAAAGTAAAAATAATTAATCTATACTAATATTGAAAGAAGAGTTTGAATTTTGATCGATTTGAAGAATTATTTCAGTATTAAATAGCCCATAATTTAGGCAGGAAAAATTTAGCCATACTGTATCAATAATAAAATACAGGCTCCATACTATCAAGCTGCGACAAGTACCTATACAAGGATAATTGTCGCAGTATAATTGTAAAGCAGGTGAAATCACAAGGTGATACTGCCTCCTAGTCCTATCTATACATCTAATATATAAAATTCTCGTGTCACAGTTTTCGTTGTCATACTCCTCCGAAACGGCTTGACCGATTCTCATGAAATTTTGTGAGCATATTGAGTAGGTCTGAGAATCGGCCAACATCTATTTTTCATCCCGATATTCCCACGGGATCGAAAGTTACGCGGATGAAACAGCGGGGCGCAGCTAGTTATAAATTAAAACTGTAGAAGATTGTAGGGTAACATAACGGATTGACGAATCGGCCACATAACATTACACATTACCAATATATTTACAACATATTTACAATAATTAAAAGACAACAGGTGTCAGGTCAACTGTTGGAGTAATTATAGTAGTAGAGTAATTATTCTACAATAAGTCCAAGGGTCAACAAGTAATTAATAAAACCAAAATAGACGTAAAAAAGTTTACTCTCTATCACAATATGATTTCTACATTAGTTTTTGGAACATAGATGCCAAAATATATCATGCTAAGGACAAATCAGATATAATCTGAAGCAAGTTTCATCTTTTTATGTGTAAAAAAAATCACAATGTTTTTTTGGAATATAAAACACTAGTGTAATTTTTTTTTTGGTATAGGGGAGCAAACGAGCCGTCGGAGCCATTTCCATGACTACCGACGCCCATAGACATCCGAATAGAGGCTATACAGATTCGCTGCCCTCCTGTCTCCTCCCAGTTCCATGGACCACCGTCTACTTACACACCGCACGAAACGCGACAGCACAGCTGTCACTTTACGCCGGTCTCGTGTGTAAGCGAAAAGTGACAAATTTTTAACGGTCGTTTTTAATATTGTATCTCTCGATGCAAAATGGCTACCGGGAGATAAATTTTTGACATACAATGAAACTTATATCAGTCTATCTGCAGTAGCACTGGTAGATAGAATTTTGAAATCGGCCGCTAGTGTGCCAGTTGTACGCGCTCTAGAGTTACGCAAGATTGCAACCTTGCGTATCCTCCTATCGTGAGACAAAAAGTAAAGAAAATTGTATCAAGTTTTTAGTGTGGCAGAGATTTTCTATGTCACATACACAAATGAACAATTTCTTTACTTTTTATTAGAAATACAATATTAGAAGCAGAACAAATTTACAATAAGTTTAAGATTTTTCTTGAAGTGCTGTATAGAAACAGGGAACAATTAGCCTACACCAGGTCTTACGTGTATAAAGAAAATATTACATTTTAGTAAAGTAATTTAAACTAAGGATGTCTCAAGTTTACACAAATGTTACTTTTAAAAAAAGTTAACGAGCGGTTATAATTATGATGGATTTTTTAGGTATTTAAAAATTAGGGATTTTTAAATAACTAAAAAAAAACTATGTTTAAGAAAATTTACACAAAACATAGTCACGGTTACAATAACTAAATAATCGGAATAAAATTCGATAAATTAGTTTTATTGTTATTGTTAACATTCTTGCAAGGTGAAGACATGATTAAAAGATAAACTTGCTTCAAATATCACAAAACACTAAATGAGCTCCATGCCCTTCTCGAGTACACACATTGATAACTTAGCCTTCAGACTCTTTGCGGTTTGTAATTAAAAATGATCTGCACGCACTTATTGCACTATAAAAATACGAGGGTTTAAGCATATATCTAGGCACAATTATGTACTGTCTATTAGTTAACGATTACACTTCTATTGATTAAAAATTACATACTCCAAACATGTTTATTTTAAAATTATAGTGAGATTTTAAATTAAATATCCTTATAAATAAAGTTTTAAAATATCATTCAAATGATTTCGATTAAATCCTAAACAACGATTGGACTGAACTTGTTTGTTAAAAGTTTGTTGTTAGGAATGCGTAATATTGGGTTATCTACTACTCCAAATAAAATTAGTAATTTGGATGCACTATAAATCCCAAGAGTCAATCAGTCAGTCTATCCTAAGGATAAGTACTAAATAATTTATCTTTAAATCCTATTAATTTCAATGGGATGTATCAAATTAATGCAACATTAATAAAATAAAATGTCTACTCCATACCTGTGAAATAGGATTATTGAAAAAAAAATTTATCAATTAGTACTAAAAAAATTAGAAAAAATAGGAGATACAAAAAAACGGCACCGATTCATTTTAATACACACTAGTAGGCATTATTACTACATAGCAGTACAAGGTAATCTTTGGTGGATTCTATAGGTTGCAATACTATCTATAGTCATCATGCTATTTTAAAATTTTTGTTAGCATAAATTTACTTATACATGTAGTAAGCAATAGCGCTGTTAATGCCCCTAATCCAAGGGAGTTATAGCCTCTGGGGACATTGGCGGGGAAATGTATTTTAGTTATGCCCAATAGGAAATGTTATGTTTTATTATGTTTAGCCCAATAGGAAACAAGCGTAAAAATGTGATGTGTATATGTTACCGTAAGATTGTAAAAACCGTTAGTTTACAAAATAACTCGGGAGATTGTTAAATGTCGAAAAATTGTGAACTGTACAAACAATTTACAATTTAACCCATGTTTTTTTCGTTAGTTTAAGTATAAACTTCCCTGAGCAAACTGTAAAATTGTGAACTGACATCATACATTCAAGCAATGGATGCGGCCTAATGACGTGTGGCGCGCGCTGACTGGTCTAATGTCGTGTATTGTACGTTCTTGCCGAATTTAGCTATCATTGATTAGGCTTAATAAATATAAGTGTTCTGAGTGCAAATAAAAATAATAACTTTTTGGGACTCTGACATCTCTATGCAACAGCATAAAATATTGCTAAACCGACCAAACAGGGACGGTTTACAATTTTGCGGGTAATGAAAATCAGTTAGATTGTGAACTTTGTTCTTTCGTTCACAATTTTACAGTTTGCTCAGGGAAGATTATAAACTAACGAAAAATTATGCGTTAAATTGTGAATGGTTTGTACAGTTCAGAATTTTTCGACAGTTTACAATTTTCCGAGTTATTTTGTAAACTAACAGTTTTTACAATCTTACGGTAACATATACATATATTGCTTACACATAAATACAAGCCAAAAAAAGATTTAAATCACTTATCATAAGCCCATGTATGTCCTTAATAGTTCAAATCAAGTTCAGTCCCGATTTTTTTGCAAATAAAATAGCAATCAAAAGTTACACACCAAAATCATGAATGTGATATGTATCCAAATATAATTTAGTGATTAATTATAAAACTTTAAGGGAGAATGTTTAAAATCCTAAACAATAAAAACATTCATCATTTCTATGTATTACAAATTCCACATATTATGAAGGCACTGTTTCCATAAAGTAAATTTTTCATACCTTTATTGTGATGATAAGACCGTCTTTAAAATAATAATAATTATACATACATATTTCATGATAGAGCTGTTATGGTAGATCCCTTTGTGATCATATAAAAATAATTCATTCACATGAAATAATAAAAAGTAAAAAACACACAATTTAAAATAATGACATGATAGAATAATATTTCACCATGTGCCACACAGAAAAATAAATAGCTCAATATTTTAAGAAACATTGACCTAAGATCACTCATTAATACTAGCTTAGGTACAGTTTCACTGTTCTGAAAGTGATTGATGATATTCTGTTATGACAAATATAAATTTAATGCAATTAATTTTTCTTACAAATCATTATATCATTAAATAAATACCTTAGAAGGAAAATTGATTATTATATTCTTAAAATATACGAATATTCCATATAATTTGATCCTCTTTATTGTGTAAAATAAATTAGCTGCAACTAAATTAATAACATTTTTTTTTATTAATATAAATTAGCATCACTTTGATTGATTCGATTTTTATACAATCAAACTAGCTACAATATTGTTTTCATGATTCATTTATATTTGATTTTGTTGCAAATATCAATAAATCATGGGCACATTTCATAGGCTAGGATTTCTTACTTAATTCGATAGATATAAATACAAAATATTAATTCAGTTTATATTGTCATAACAGAATTTAACATTTATATAGATGAATAAAACTATGGATTACATGATATTAGTCATATAGAAATAAAAACAGATAACATTATTGTTTGAAAATAATATACTTAGAGAAATAAAATTTGTTTCATTTTTATAATATTTCTCTATATTTCATTTTTATATGCGGGCTCAATGAGTTTAGTAAAATACTTGACATGTATCATCCAATGCTAAGCAGTCATATTTCCATAGAAACAAAACATTCAAATACTCCAATATCACACTGACAATTGTACCTAATGTACATCATAGTATTTCAGAAAAACCCACACATTCGTGTAAATTTAAAGTATCACAAAAATACTACACTCTGTTTATAATTAACATATATGTACCCAAAAAATTCCAACTCAAATTACCACTATGTGAATATTTATTCTCCTATGTTGATCGTAAATAAAATAACACTACGGCTAATCCTAATATAATTGTGTATATATATGATTAAACTTACATAGTTTCTATATAAACAGTACCAAAAAATACTGAAAAGGTGTTGGTTATATCTAAGTATTTCTTCTAACTTACTTATTGCCAAAGTTACAGGTGGCGTTTTATTACATAAACTTATATTTTTGGGTAATATATGCAACATATCAGTCATTGAGAGATCTCATATCATACCCAATGTGTTTAAACATAATCTCTTATCAGCATCCACTTCAGCTATGGGTATTGTATCTTGTCAATGTCTGTACCAGGCACCTTGCACCCTCGTTTGGAAATGTGAAACAGGAGTTACAATGTAAGCCTGCTGCGGCTGTTGTACTACAGCTAGAGGAATCACTTGTTGCGCCATTTCAACCTGCTGCCCACTGTCCTCAGACACACCCAATGGTTGTACACAATGCTGTTGTGACACTTGCTGTACTCCACCCACTTGTTGTGATAGAACTTGTTGGTGTTGACTAACTTGAGGCACTAACATCTGTTGCTGCATCGATTGCTGCTGCTGCTGTTGTTGGTGTATAACAACATGGCCCTGGTTCTGCATCTGTTGGTGTTGTTGCACCTGCACCTGTTGCACTTGTTGCTGCTGTTGCTGTTGTTGTTGCACTTGTTGCTGTTGCTGTGCCTGTTGTTGAGCTTGTTGTTCCCTTTCATGTTCTTCCTTCTTCTTTGCTTCCATAGCTGCCTTCTTTGCATCAGCTTTGTCTTTCTCTTGCTGTATCCTAATGGGGTCCTTATTCTTATCATAAGTCATACATTTACCACTTCGGAATGGCAACATTTCTTTGGGTATATCTTGCTTCTTTGTTGCAAACTTAACATGGGGGAATTGGTCCTTCATGAATGCACGGAAAGTGGAGTAACCCATCAATTTTACTCCAGGTTCTAAAATTTCTCCATACTCTTTGTATGCTTCAAATAAGTGCTTTCTAGAATCACCTTGAATTATAACAGTCTTACTAGCTTTCTTACCACTATCTCCAGAGGGATGCACATCTTTTGGAGAACTCGCATGTTGTTTCAAATATTCTTTCAAAAAGTTTGTAGCATGTTTATAAATATCCAACGTAAATGTGTTGTATGGCTTCTTACCCACATTGCCATGTATCCGAGGAGCTACACCATGTGTCATTACATGCTGTCTGATACGTTTAAGCTGATAGTGAGTTACATTTTCTAAATATAAAAATGCCTCGAGGCAAACCTTCCTCCCTTGATAAACATAACAAGCTCTAAGTCTCCTTCTCACTTTGTGCCTTGATGTTTCAGCAGGATTTGCCAAGCTAGCCATTGTGATTCCCATCAAGTACATGTCATGTTCACTTTTAGTCAATTCAGCAATATTGAGTCGGTGGCGGTAGACTGCCTCAGGATTCAGACCACGATAGCAGTTATCTTTACAATCGCAACCTCTCTTCAGTCTTTCCTTAACCTGTAAAGAATTATTGAAAAAAGTTACATCAAAATTTCAATAGATTTTAGATATTATGTTTCAAACACATTTTTATATCCATTTATAAAAATTGATATTCCAACTTTCTTAATTAATAACAAATAATTTGGAACAGACATAAGTTTGTTATTCTGCATGTACTGAAGAATATTAATCATTATTGTCACAATTTTTTGTTTAACAATTAGCTTCTAACTCAAGGCTGGCTACTACACAATCTTTCCATTAGCAATTAGTATGCTTAGAATTAATTATCAACTTCAATTTGACAGAATAGACAAAAATGCCCTAAAGTTTTTGGATACATCTTAAAAACATGCTGTTCAATTACAAATCTTTTTATTAATACTTCTTTATGTAATCTTTTCTATAAATTCTATAAATTTGCTCTTGAATATCATATTTTGGGCTCCAATAATAAAAATATTGTACAATTTAAGTTCTGTACAAGTGGGTTCAACCTTTTAAATGCTAAAGACAGGATCATATGTCCGTCTACATGCCACTAGGCCGACTCCGATTTGCAAATGCCCAGTGTTATTATATTCATGTTTCTAAATGCAATAAGATATAACTAGAACATGATTGGTTGAACATGTATGTCATTCTTTCACCGAAAAGATTTGCTTTTCCGTAGATCAGTTAAGATATAGTTTTCATATATTTACACGAATGTTGCTCATGATTAAGATTCTTTAAAGGGATTCTATCACGTTTGATATAAAATATCCACTTGCAGAATATGACAGAACCTCCGCAATGAACGAGTCTATCAATTTGTTAGTCCCCTGATGTATACTGAGGTTCATTGCGGAGGTTCTGTCATATTCTGCAAGTGGATATTTTATATCAAACTCGATAGAATCCGTTTAAAGAATCTTAATCAAGATCAGTTAAGATTTTTAATGATGTTTACTCTTTCAACACCTTCAAGAATATGTAAAATTGATGAGTATCAGGAGACAAAAACAAAGAGCATTAAGTCTGATACTTGCTGTAAGCCTCCTTGCATTGAAATTTAAAAGTATACATTTTTTACATTTTTCAATTTACTTTCTTCAGAACTGCTCACACATTTGGAGTTAGGATATAAAAAAGATATTCTAAGTATATGACCTTACAACACCAATAGTGTATTAAGATTGAACGGCAATTGAGAGATATTACATCAGTCCTCAAATGCAGAGCAATTGAAATAAATAATAAATAAATCTATAAATTTTAGCTACCTGGGCCGGATTGTCCTCTAATTTATTGTCCAAGACTTCCTCATCACTATCTGATTCAGCCATTTTTTTCTTTCTCTTAGTTACAGCTTTCTTTTCCACTTTAGGTTTAGTATCGACATCTAATTCACTGCCTTCAACATTTGCTTCAAATTCTATACTGTATGTTTCTGTCATTCCTTGAATATTGGCATTGCCATTTTCGACTTGAATCGTATGGCCTT
This sequence comes from Calycopis cecrops, assembly GCA_001625245.1. NCBI lineage: Eukaryota > Metazoa > Arthropoda > Insecta > Lepidoptera > Lycaenidae > Calycopis > Calycopis cecrops. Next base: position 682,754 of record LUGF01010802.1, read on the forward strand.
GCCAGAGAACCTGAAAATCATATAATATAATTAAATATTGAATTAAACACGAGCATAATTCAATCGCTTTTTGCGACTTACCTGTTCTTGATGACCATTGTAGCTGTGTTGTTGCATATTTTGTGGACCACCAAGCTCGAAAACCGAGTGCTGACCCATGACAGGTGTATGCCATTGAGCACTTTCGCCGTATTCGCCGCCACCGTTTTGATCCGAAGGTATTGCTACAATTATAGCCTCTTTGCTGTCCACGCTTCGTCGCTCGACCGACAGAAGCGAATGAAGGACTTCGCTAGCTTCTTTCTCAGCTGGATTTACTACTTCCATCTTCTCGAAAGACATTTTCACCCCGACGCTAAACTACAAATGAATGTTCATGTCAAATCACATGTACGTACCTACATACGTGTATATTGTATGTACAATGGACATTGAGCGACGGCTTACCCGCCCCGTCCACTTCAAGAAGCCACAACCCTAAAGCACTCGCAAGAAAACCGCGATAACTTTTCAAATTCATGTAAATAAACATAACAAAAACCGTGCAATTATTAACCTTAATCGCGTTTTTTAAGTTTCATTATCGCATAGCGGATCGAACTCCCGTGGAATATTGGGCCATATAGTCATACCAAAGGAAGAATAAAACTCACCTATTTTGCTTAATATCTGCAGCTAACAGCAATCTAAATGTATTCTCCGTGTCACTAGTAGTCTGCTGATTATTTTTCTTTACTCCATTGTAACATTGTAGTCATAATAAAAGAGAAACGAACTAATATTTCACAGAATTCACGGAAGCAATATGGCGATACACTTTCTGTGAATAAAATCGGAGGACGCCGTAGAACACGTCGTTAGTACAGTGCGCCGCCGCCAGACAGCGTTAGGATCGATGTTTCCGTATCGACGCTCTTTGACTACAATGCCGCGCCATTTTTAAATTTAGTTCGCTCTGATCCATATTGCGTCCTGTGGATAAATTTTAGTTTCCTAATCAATGAAACGTGGTAGATTTTATTGTTGACGTTCAAAAAGTAATTCCTGTAATTCTATTTTGAATAAAAACTTTTTGACTTTGACTTTGACTTTGACTTTGACTTTGAATGAAATACCTAAGTACTTGTCTCCATAGTTACCTACTAGTTCGTAAAGATAAAATAGATTAAGGTGCAACTAACATAACTAAGATAACAGTAATTAGTATTTTTTACCTAAATCAATACATACTAAATTTCGAATGTAATTTCTAGTTTCGGTATATGTATACTCGATTATAGCATTCAAATGTTTTCTACGTTGCTGTTCATTAAGGTTGAACCGTACTTACCTATTTAACAGACACTGGACTTTGGTAGGTACCGTTTTGGCCATCTTAGTTACCTACTGCGGTTATACGATACTGCGAAAATATTAGATATATTTAGCTACTATTAATGAAATATGATCGCCGCGCCTTGTCTTAACGCTAAAAATGGTGAGAATATAGTCTATACTAAGATAATAAGTAGATATATATGTATTATTTTCAGGGTTATATGCAGCCGAATTGGGCCGGCACGACCGGGGAGGTACCTCTCGCTTACACGAGACCGGCGTGAAGTGACAGCTGTGCTGTCGCGTTTCGTGCGGTGTGTAAGTAGCCGGTAGTCCACGGAGGTGGGAGGAGAAAGGGGGGCAGCGCATCTGTTGTCTATGCAGATGTCTATGGGCGTCGGTAGTCATGAAAATGGCTACAACTGCTCGTTTGCCCTCCTATACCATTAAAAAAAAAAAGGTAGGTAGGTAGTTGGTTCTGGCTGACCGCAAATACCTACACTATTAGGGTTTGCGTCATGGCTGGTCTTTCAGGCTATTAGGTTTAGACTGTATAGGCAAACCTAATAGTTTAAAATACCCAAATGCCTTTCTTTCCAAACACTTTCAAAATATTAGATCAGTTTTGAACACATTACGTTGGGCCGGAGGTAGTTCAGTCAAATTTTCAATCGAAATAATACTTAAAATAAACTAAATCAAAATATACATATCGCGAGACAATTTACGAGCGCCGTCCACGAAAGCGTCGAAAGCCATCAAGCGCAGGAGATGCTTAATGTTTATAAAGATGCGTTTTGGCGGAAGAGATAAGATGTAGCGCGGGAAGCGACGTCTATTCACTTATTTAGGTCTCCCCCGAACCCCATAGAACGCCATAGCTCATGGCCGCAAGCCACTTGAATTTCACTTTTAGAGTCGCGTTCGATTGTATAGATTTACGAGCATCCCTGTCAATTTTATCGAGCATTCTTAACTCATAACGTGACCTAAACAAATGTATGTATAATGGGCTACCACGTTTCTGCTCCAGACAGCCCATAGTCAAGTAATACGACTACGTAATGCTTGCATTTGTATGGACTCGCTTAAGAATCTTGTATAAAGTAGCTATGTGCGTATTTTCCCGTATTAGGTATCACTATTACACACATCCTCACCGGTTAGTGTCCTATAAATAACGATGCTGCACATAATGTCGGATCTCAAACGAAACACAAAAAATATTTATAGGTAGGTACTTTAAGGAAACACCAACAGAACTGAGTATGGAAACTTGCTAAACCATAATTATTTAGATCACAAAATGAGAGTGCTAAAGTGAATCAGTATTGTTTTAATTATTAAGTATCTATTTATGTTATATATCAATTATTTATTAAGCTACTGTTTATAAAATACTATAAAATATATAGTAGGTATATAAATTATCTGTAGTTTATTATGCACTAGCTGCGCCCCGCCGCGCCGCGCCATTCACCCGCATAAGTTTCAATCACATGGAAATATCGAGATAATATTTAGCCCTATATGTTGACCCGACCCGTTAGTAATCCAAATTTGTATATTTGTTTGTTAGTTACTCCTTCATAAATTTCAATCCAATCGGTTAAGCCGTTTAGTAGTTGACATACCTACAGCAGCGCCTACCGGATCCAATTGTATTTTAAGCATCCAGGAAACCATCGAAATACCCAATAAAATTTCAATCCAATCGGTTTAGCCATTAAGAAGTTTATCCATTTTCCCATGGGAATGAAGCATTTTCCGTGGTAAAAAAATAGCCTATGTTAATCTGTGATAATGTAGGGTAATGTCAATCAAATAGTGAAAGAATTTTTGAAAATGGTTTAGTAGTTTCGGAATCTATTCATTACATACATACAAACATTTCTTCTTTATAATCTTTATAATAATAATAACTTAGTATAATGTCTACTAGCTGACCTCATGAACTTCGTTCCGCCTAACTGTCAATAGATGGCGCTGACGGTTTTTTACAACTCGCTAGCAAAATATTTTAGCTGTAAGTTATATACGGTGGCCCATGGAGGTGGGAGGAGAAAGGAGGGCGGCGCATCTGTATAGCCTCTATGAGGATGTTTGTGGCCGTCGGTAGTCATGAAAATGGCTCCGGCTGCTCGTTTGCCATCATATATCATAAAAAAAAAATATATAAAAAAGAATCTGAATTTTATACGCAGCACGGCTTAATTACAGATTTATCACACTAATATTATAAATGTGAAAGATTCTTTGTTTGGATGTTTGGACATTTGGATGTTTGTCCGTCAATCACGCCAATACTACTGAACGGATTTTGATAAAATTTGTTATATAGATAGAGTATAATTAGCTGACTTAGATTTTATGATACTTTTTATCCCCTGGGATATGAATACTTTTTCACGTTATTTAGCAAGTTTTCTTTTAAAAAAATATCTAAAATCAATATGGAAGCCAAAATATAGGTTTTAGAATTTTTGTCTGTACGTTTGTCCGGGCTAAACTAAAAAAGTACTGCATGGATTGACTTCAAATTTTGCATGAATATTAGTAACAGGAGGGGACATACTATCACGCTATCAGCTGTGAATCTTTCATTCGGAAGAATTGAGAACTCCCATTTTTAAAGGCCAAAATCCACGCAGGCGAAGTTGCGCGCGGAAGCTAGTGTCTTATAAATAAGTTATTGGAGAGGAGAGGCCAAACTAAAAAAAAGTTTAAAATTGGTCTTCTAGGGTGAATATCACAAATGAGGCCCACGTTTAGTTTATTTTGCCGACCGCTGATCAACACTACATACTATATCATCAATATACAAAGTGTCTACACAAACGATCTATTAATATCGTTCTTCACAACACACATCTCTCAAAGTTATGAAAGGACAGACAGGAATTAAAAGAGGGTCCGCAGCCATGTGGAACAAAACAAAACACGTTTCTGCCACACTCAACCTGATGTCGGCTCTTGAATATTTTTATGGTTCACATTAAAGTTACCTGCTAAGTGAAATTTAGTTTTCAAGAGTGTAGAAACTGAATTGCACGCTGCAGCCGAATCGAGAAGGACCGTTGATCTTAATACCACCAATATATGGTTGAGAATATTAAGTTGCGTTAATTAATAATTTGTTTTATACCAAGTGATTAGTGTCTGTTACAAAATATTTTAACGAAACTGCTCCGGGCCTCAAATTATGGTTTTTATATTATAGTGGGCCATCGAGCATTTGCAGTGTTTTCGTGACTACCGATGCCCATTACCATAGACCATAGAGGTTATGTTATGAGAGCATAGCTTTTAGTAAAAGGTAGTGTCATACTGCATGCTTGCATGCAGCCGAATTGGGCCGGCACGACCAGGGAGGTACCTCTCGCTTACACGAGACCGGCGTAGTGACAGCTGTGCTCTCGCGTTTCGTGCGGTGTGTAAGTAGCCGGTGGCCCATGGTGGTGGGAGGAGAAAGGAGGGTAGTGCATCTGTATAGCCTCTATGCGGATGCCTATGGGCGTCGGTAGTAATGAAAATTGCTGAACGCACGTTTACAAAAAAATGCACGTTTGCCCTCCTACACCATAAAAAAAAATTGCTGTCACTTTCCGCCGCGCCGGTATCCTGATGCCACCTTTCGTGCCGGCCCAATTCGGCTGCAATGTAGCATGGAGTTTGTTCGGGGTCCCTCAAGGTCGAGACTCCGCTCCACCTACACGTCAAGAGGACAAGCTTGACTGAATCGGTACAAGTGTAGATTTTTATGTTTTAAATTTTTTTAATATTTTTAGTAAGAGGTAGTGCCATGCTACGCTGCATTTTCTGCTGAATTGGCGACACGGCCGAGGAGGTATGAACTTCTCGCTTTCATGATGCCGGCGTAAAGTGACTGTCGCGATCTCATATGTGAGTTTCCCATCTCATGGTCCATGAAGGGGGAAGGAGGAAGGAGGACAAAGCGTGTGTACGTCTATGCTGATGTATTTATGCGTGGGTAGTCGTATAAAGCCTCCGACTCCTCGCTTGGAATAAAAAATGTTCCCACCTAAAATTACCGATTTTACAGAAAACGCCTGGAGGTGTCACGAGTTTCGTCTTGATAGTTAGGGCGCCAGCACACGATACTTTAGCAGCGGCAAACTTCGATTTAGCGACTGCTTCGATGCTGCATCACGATTTAGCGACTCTCCGCGTCCAGTCGCGGCATCGGAATCGCGCGATTTAGCGACTGCTTCGATGCTCGATACGTAGCACTTGTAGTATCGTTGCGACTAAATCGCTGCGTCCCGCTTTTAAATGTGCGCTAGGGAGCGTTTGGTCGCTGTATTCAGCTTCTAAAAAGCGTCTAAATCGCCGATTGCTGCTGCTAAAAGTATCGTGTGTGCGACAGCATCGCCCTTACTCGTATTGGTGGAGTTGAGAATTATTTATATGTCAACACTTCGATTGGTTTACATTCTACAGATTCAAGTAGCGGTCATCTGCTGAGATCATAAAGTACACAAAATGCAAAATTAGCTAACACAAATGTCTAATTAATTAAATTTGATGTTTAAATTAGTTACAATAATTATTATACAGATAGTAAAATGAAAATGTCTATGAGATTTAATAAAAACAAGTAGCTGATTAACGTTAATTACATTTAGCAATTATTTCAAAATAAATTATAATAGAATGTCAATAAATAAAAATTTGAAATAAAATGTCAATGGATGAAAATTAAAATAAAATGCAATTCCATAAAAAGGTGTAAGGTGTATAAAATATGTCCTGTGGTATCTCACTAAACTGAATTACTAGCGGTGTCGAATGAATGTAAATATGTCGATAAATTATATTGTAAAGTACCTATAGGTATAGATATCAAATTTTAGTTAATTTCAGTAAATAAATAAAATTGTCGGATTAAATTATTTTGGGGTTATGAGTTCTTTCAAATTATCGCGGAAAGAAGAAAGAGAGTCATGATGTATGTCCACAACATTACTGCAGTAATTTATTATTTTGATCATTCTGCTCAGAGGTGAATTTGCGCCAAGGACAGTTCTCTTAGAACAGCTGTGGAGTGGCATTATTGGGTTTCTGGAAAGTCGAATAGGCACTCTCATACCTATCATCTCTAGTAACTGGGGACAGCTAATTTTGCTTCTTAACACTTTGTACAGAAACAATTTAATTGAGTTCGTGTGGCGAATGTGTCAAAGCCTGCCCGTGTGTAATTAGAAAACTATTCAAGTAGTTCTTTATATGTTTTGAGTGTGGATTTACCAACTGAATATGACAGGTGCCACAGAAACCTTTTTTGTATTCTTTCCAGGCGAAGAATATGAGTTGAATAGTGCGGGCGCCAGACCTGGATGCAATACTCCATAATACTTCTCACCATGCTGTTGTAGAGAAGTATATTTTTCGTTTTTGGGATGGCGAAATTCTTTCGTGTTTCTTATAACGAACCCGATTGCCTTCCTTAGGACACTCGATTTGAGGAAGGAAAGGTAATTTTTTGTCGAAAACGACACCTATATCTTTAATTGTGTCAACTTTCGTAATTAAAGTACTGCCAATACGATAATTATAGTTAGTAAAATTGTGCTTTCTAGTGTAACTCAGGCTAAAACACTTATTCAAGTTAAGGGTCATTAAGTTGTTTTTGCACCACATGTTCAGATTTATAAGATCAGATTGTAAATGCAAAGTACTATAACTACTAATCTAAATCTGAATAACTAACTAATCATACAGCCAATCGACCTACACGAAGAAATAAGATTTTTAGACCAAAATAAACGATAAAATACCTAGAACTAATACTAATCGCTAGAAGTAGCAATAACAACACAAATGATGACGTGAAATAAAATATAGCTAAAACGCTTGAAGTAAAAGCCCAAAAAATCTCTAATTGACAATATAGGGAACAACTTTCTAGTCTGCCACGCTAACTAGTGGCTGTAATGTGAACCTTGTGCTAGCAAATTCACAAACTATATAGATAATATAGTACTTCGTAATATGTATGTTACGACATATGCCAACATGTGATTGTCATTGTGTTTTGCTAGCAATAAATTCCTAAAATTATCACTAGAGCGGTTTACATTCGGCGAAAGTGCTTCCTCTATGTTTCGTGGACGGTCCCTACATCCAGGGTGCGTTCCAAACTGCACTGCAAGTATAACTATGCTCAGTAATATTATTTTCGTAAAATTAATTCAAGGACGTCATGCCTTATAGTGCTTGCAATACGTTTGGAACAAACTATAATTTAATTGCGTACTCAATAAAATTAACTATTATACTTACTATGAAAAGAGATAAGAAATAATTTTATTTACGTCAGTATCGAAAACATTTGTACATGTATTCTGAAAGATTATATCATCAATTATTTCGCCATTGTCCTTCGTAATAACAATTAAAATATTTGTATAAATGTATTTATGATTACTTACGCTACATACTTCGTTATCATTAGTGGTGTATCATAGTTAGATCAATCATCAATCCTAATCGTCGTCAAACTGTTATTAAACAAAGTTACTGAGAGCAAGACGAACCATCTGCTAAGATAATCCGACTTGACCCGTCTATGGTCTACCACACAAGCTCTTCATATCTTCTTATCCGGACTCGAACTTTTGCTGTGGAAGCGAAAGAAGCTTCAAAAGCCTCGTCCGGCGACGAGACAGGTTGTGTTCCAAAGGGGGAACGACCACCAACTCTCCCGCAGATGGGAGAGACGCATCCCGATATTAAAATTGTTTATATTATGTAGTTTAACTAATATTATCATTGTCAGAGCGAGATCGTCACATGTTACTACTATGTACTCTACTCTACGTGCTGCATAATTATTTCTTGAAGTTTACTTCATAATAAACTATGGTATAATGTGGTATGTGAGAATCGGGCAGTAACTATGCGTGAAATCATAACGCTTAAGTGCTTAGGATTCTTATTAAGGAAAAACAAATTCTAAGTTAAACAAAATATCTTGTAATGAAACAATTTTAAACGGATTTTATTCCGGTTTATTTAAGTATTTTTACAATCCCAAGGTCTTAGAAGCGTCGAAGCAAGATATAATATGCACTTTTTGCGTTAATCGGAACAACTACGTAAATATAAGCCTTCGGGTACTTTTAATAACTTGTGACAAAAGGATCTCAGTCCATGTAAAAACGTCTGAAACGTCGGTATTTTAAAATATTTAAAAAAACACATTAAACAATATATTGTATAAAATAGAATTAATTAAAAAAATTACTTTGTGAATTTCTGTAGTTCCTAGTTTATGTAGTCGAACAAAACACATTGTATGAAGTTCTGGACTAAAACAATAGAAATTCACAAATACATACACTCGTTTGCCACTATTATTATAAACATTCGTTACATCAAATGTTTTCTTTTATTCTCTCATAACTTGTTTATGTAGTTGATAAAAACCTAGATATGGAAGGGCGGTATCTTCTACCACAAGCTTTTATTGCTAAAAAGGAGATTCCAAACACGACGTTATTTGTTGTAACTTGTAAGCAAGTTAAGGAAATAAAATATTTAAAATTTTTTGTATTTTGTAAAAATAAAGCGAAAAATTCAGTTAAAATAGTTTTATTATAAATACGCTTAAACTTAAATCATTAAATCCAAATATATCCAAGATTAAAAAACAATATTGCCAACAAAGGTTTATACTTCTAAGCAAAAATGCAAAGATTAGTCTTGGTATTGAAAGAAACCCATTGTTACATCTGGAATTTTTCTCGGAAAAACCTACTGACCTAAAAGGTATAGAAAATGTGTTTCCTGCAATTGTTCGCACATGCGCTAGGCGGGGTGGAAAACTTTAATGCCTTCCAGGTTCCTGCATTGCGTGAATACACAATATATTTCTATAAACTAGCTGACCTGGCAGAAGTTCACCTAATAGCCGAGTTGTCCGGGTGTTTTATTAGCGGTTACTTCTAGGACTACGTGTGATACTTACCTACAATTTTAATACACCATAACGCCCGAATTCTCTATTAAATACATTAATATATTTTGGCAATACCAACTGATCAAGAATAATTGATATTATTGAAGAAACATGAGCTAATAAAGCTTGGATAACTTCCGATTGTATGAATATTTTTTTTTAGGATTGAGAGGTAATCGAGCAGTCGGAGTATTACTTGAAGACTGCCGACGCACACAGACAAATACCGTTCTTATTAGCTTCTCGCCCTTTGGAGAGGAAAACAATGGGCCACCAGAAACAAACTAACCGCGACAGAATAGCTGATATTTTTCAGCGATGTCGTGTACGCGAGCGGTTGTGCCAGCCCAATTGGGCTGCAGTAACACCGTAACATACAAAAAAAATCTTCTTAAGAATTAATACTTTTAAATTCTAGAGAATTGTAGATTAAAATGTCTATTTCCACGA
>LUGF01010802.1:692623-705215 GCA_001625245.1 Calycopis cecrops
AAATTGAATATATTATGAATAAATACTCAAGAGAAAGAGATGCTAAACTGAAATAATAGAAAAGAAATGAAACAGAAATAAAAGTACTCGAAAACACTGCAAAATCTGCAAAAAGTTTATTTGTGGCGATCATTCGGAGATTGTGTGCCTATCCTGTTTAGAAAACACCAGCTAGAATTAAGTATTTTTGATAAGTAATTATTTTGATCTCAAATATACCAAAAGATGTGATTTTTAGTGCCATAAAGATGTTTTGTTTAATTTTGTTATTTTTTTTTTAAACTGAGGTTGTGATTTATTTATCTTGTCTATTTTTAAGTAAAGTTTGTGTTAAATATTATATATACAAAGAATAAAAATATATTGAAATGTAATTAATAGTTTTATTACAATTTATAAATGGCATACACTTGTACTCCACGCGACTAATCAAGTTCGTTTTCAGTACGCGACCTCTGTAGGGTTAAAGGGACTGTTAGATAAAAATAAACTGCCTGTTTTTGGTATCTAATTATAGCCAAATTGGCTACAAAAATATCCAACGGTCCGCGGTCTTTTGAACTCTCATAACACGAACGATATGCGAGCGCAAACTCATCAAGTAGTTAAGTACCAGAGTGCTACTGTGAGTAGGTAGGGGAAACTGGGGACCGTGGGTCGTAGCACAGTGGTACTGGACTAGTTAGCTCAATATTTATTGGATTTAGGTACACCACATTCACAAAACGTGTGCTTACGATAAACCTGCTTTGTATGTACATTTAAAAAATTGTTTCACTTCTAAATTAATAAGCAATTTAAATTCTTTTTCGTACTCTTATCATATTCTTAATCATATAAACTATAGTATAGTTATGTCTTTTATCGGTACTTACTTTTACTTTTAATATTCTATATGAAATTCCTAAATTATTTGTTATTAGGCACCTAATATAGGTAAAATTTCTAGTGCATTTTTATCCATACTGTAATTTGATTTCAGAAATGGGACACATAGCCATAAACTTTGGAGTTGCATTGTTTTAAGTGATCCCGCGTTACCCACTCTCCCTTCCAACGCGACGATGCAATGCCTGGTTCAATTCAGATGCAAGCCATCAGCTTCGTAGCACTTAAATTTGTTTTACTCTGACTTCCTATGGCGCTCTATGGACTTATTTGTCGCTCAACGATGAAAGTGGACTCTAAGAGGAGCAAGAGCGACAGATAGCCGCAAACGTGGAACTGGCGCTAAAACTTCTCGCCAATAATTGGTATTCAAATAAATGAAGAAGAGTGCAACTTGCAACCTTAAATCTTAGTAGCAACGTCGTATCCAGGTGGGGCCTTAGGAGCCTCGGCAAAGCTTAATCCGGCGCTACCGACTAGGACGTAATAAAGAGTTCTACAATGTAAATAAAACGCTTAATTTGTTTATGTGCTCACACAGCAATCCCACAGGATATACAGTTCGTTAATAAGGCACTTCCGCAACCATTTTAGAAATATAAATGCTGTGGGTGATGAGTGTGGTGTTGAAATATAGCAACAAGAATAAATGTCCATTTTCTACACTCGTTCGACAGAAAAAGGCCGCCTTTTACAGTATCCCACATCGTTAAGTTATAATAATAGATTATTTTGATGCCATTTCTTAGTCCACATTTCAGAGATATGTGTAAAAATTTAAATAATTGTATATGTGTCCTTTTTTTTCTTTTAAGTCAGCAGAGATGTGTATTTATTAGTTTGCTCTCACAATTCCAATTATATTTTTTTAATTAAACCACACAGTCGGTATGTTACCTATCTAAAACTGTTCGATATTTTATGAGAGACAGTGAAAGAAAAAAACATATAGACAACTAGCAGCTTCTCCCCACAGCTTCGCCTGCGTGGATTCGGACTTCATAAATGGAGCTTCTCAATTCTTACGAATGGAATATTCATAGCTCCTTCCTCGTAGGTGATAGAGTGATAAACCCGATAACCCGACCTGTTAGTAATATTCACGCAAAATTTGAAATAAATCCACGCCGTAATTTTTGAGTATAGCCTGCACATACATATAGATAAACACAAAAATTCTAAAAACTCACTAAGTAGTAAGTAAGTAGGTACATATGATTTTGTAAGTGATTGACAAAATTATAAATTTAAATTTTCCTACTGCTTTGCTCGCGTTGCATTCGGTAACCTCACGATTCCTGCTTTATCCCATTAAATATCCAAACATTCAAAGAAACTTTCACATTTATAGTATTAATGTGATGACTACGGATCTACGAATCACATCATTGCTACATTTGGTATTACACAAACAGTTGGTATTGATAAACATGTTACCAGTGTAACGAAATAATGACAATATTCAATTATATACATATAGTGTGTAATAGATATAATAATATGTTCATTTTAAAACAATGACTAATCTACTGTCTACTGGCTACACTCAAAAAGTATGTCGACAATATTCGCTAGCTTCATCAACGCTTCGAAGCTAGAGAGCTCTAGAGAATTAGAGATTTATAAGAAAACCCAGTTGCGCAACTCTAGCCGCAGAAGTATTTTAACCCATCTTTTGGGTTTAATAAAATAGGCTTCTAGAAATGAGAGTAGACTTTAATACTACTTACTTGCCGTACGAGTCTCGGTCGACGGACATCTATTTAAATTTCTAAACAAGAGTTTTGAAATTTACCACAAATATCTAAAGCCACATGGGTGGTGCCATCCAAATTCCCTGGTAAACAGCATGCGGCAGCCCTGATATATAATAATCATCATATAATCTCGAAATAATTAATCAATAACCTTATCTTAAAAGGGAAAGCACCAAAATGCTAGCTGCGTATTACGGGAAATCAATAACATATAAATATAATATAGGTAGGTGTCCGAGTGTAGGTGGGGTGTGTCGTGTGCGTGCCTATTGCGTTCCACACGCGTACGAAACATTCGAATTTCGAATTCATTTTTTTATATCGTCGTTTTTAAATATTCTTATTATTGGCATAATGCCCGCTACTGGTACTACATAGCTTCTTAATTTTAATACCTGCTTTTACTAGAATTAGGCGACTATCATTGGCATCACGTTCTTTTAATTCTTACCTCTTTCAATGGAATAATTGGTTGAACTGAATGTCAAACTAAGACTGTTTGGAATTAAAATCTATTGGCCAAAATAATAATGAGCACTCATAAACCATTCGGCATCCACACTATGACAAGCAACTTCGTTTGCGTCCGAGGACCGAGGAGTAGATATTATTATAAATAAATGCATGTTTAAGCATCGTCCTTGTCCAATGGTTTCAATTTCTAACAGTAAACCACTATTTCACATCATCAGTTCCTTATCGGTCAGTAAGTGCCTCTTTCATCGAACGCATGCATAAATGACTAATTGCATAAAATATTAAGTAGGTATATGAACATTAATGATCTAGGTCTAATCGAAGAGATTTGCAATCAAATATCGAATATATTTCGGATCGGATCGAATCTATTTAAAAAAAATATATAGCTGAAAAACCGTTGTTTTAAAGTTCTGCTACATTTACCTTAGGGCATATATTATAGCATAATATAGCAAAGCATTTTGATGCCTGTCGATGAGCATTGGCGTCTGCACAACCATAAGTCATGCAGACGTATTGCGAGGCTCTGGTAGGTACCCAAATCCACCCACTGGGTCAGCCGAACTCTCAAAAATTGTAAAAACGCCTATAGCCATCACTTCACGAAGACCTCTCCCTTAGATAGTCACAACAAAGCTTATACGGTACCTATATGGCTACTGAATGAGGGATCATTTACAATACACCCTTATTGTATTTGTTAAAAATGATGATGCCAAATGCGTAGGTATTAAAATAAAATAAACCAATTCGATAGACTACGTGGTAAAAGTTAATTTGTCATTCGTATTTAGTTGCCGTTTGCATAAATTGAGCGTAACATGATTCAATGGACTCTCAGTGGAATCTAATGTTTTATTTAGCTACGAAAAAACACAGTGAGATTTATCACACAATTTCTCTTACACCTGTCACGTAAGGAGCATCGTTTGGGGTCATGACAATTTACCAATTACATTCTACTATTGTCGTAATTGTCAGAAATAGTATCTAACAATCTCCAAACTCATTAAATTATTAACTTTGTTGATCCTAAACGTCTCGAATTATAATCAATTTATAACTTCCAAATAGGTATAATTAGTTGAAAGTTGAGACTACGATAGGTACGCAATCTAATATATTTTAGAATAACCTTAGTAAAGAAAGTAAAATAAGTGTAAATAGAAATTCAGTCAATGGGTTTCCAAGAAGGCCGAAACTAAATAAAATAAATTATTTCTGTAATTAGATTAGATGGCGTTGATGTGCCTTGCACTGAAAATAACTTAATTTGTATATCTAGTCCGCCAACGCACTACGCGATCATGTCGCGATATTTACTAAGAGCTTGGTAGAAATTTTAATGCCTTAATCTTGGACTGGCATTGCTCTACAATTTCAATTTTCTAAGATTTTTAAATAAGGAATAGTGCTTAATAACGCGCTGATTATAATTTATAAAAGTTGTTAAATCTATGAAGTTTTGAAAATATATTTATACTTACTTATATAAATATTAAAGCATGAATGAAGGCATTAATGAATGCCAGATTTTAAAAGCACTTATACATATTATATTATTAAATTTTTTTTTAAATATATTAAAATCGTATCTATGGATTACTAGCCAATAAAAATAATATAACGCCGAAAGTTTACACTTATGGCTCAATAGTCAACAGTCAAATGTTTTATGTCATTTAAATTTTGAACGTTTTGATTTTATTATTTTTATTTCAAAACAAGACTTGTAATACTTTGTATATTTTTAAATTAGGTAAGTACTTTTTTTTGGGTATTCTCGTTAATTATGTTGTTATTGTGTCCTATCTGGTGCATATTATAACAAATGAGAGATGAGAGTACATATTACAACAAATTTCTGTATCGTTCATATTTGTACAAATTTAAGCTCTTAAATCTTTTTATTTACCTACTTTGTTTACATGGATTACAATGTAACACAATTTAGGTACCTAGTTAATAAATACATTGATTTATTTGATATGAAATAAATTCACCTAAAGAGAGAAGGAAACACTTAATGTAGGTAAGTATTATCAATTATGATATATTTAATGGATTGGCATTGTTTATCGCGCAGTAATAATTTATACACATGTAGCTAGCTTATTCAGTTTTAATTATAAACCGATTAAAGTAAGTACTTACCACTGGTAGAGGAATCCAGCGTGAAACAACTGCTTCTGGACTTCACCATTGACCCCGTCAAAGGGCCATCGGGCCACTCCATCTTCTCCTCCATAGCTTTAGATGCACTCTTTTTAAACTGCTCTAAGAAGCTATCAATTTGTGTCTCTATGCTAGTTGGAGAAGTAGCCATCGCAATGACCGAAACACGGAATCCAAAAACAAACACTATCTTTAGTTAGCCGCTAACACATTTCGCTTTTATTCACATGTATTTATTTTGCTTTTCTTGCTTTCCCTAAATCAGTCCATAAATAATAACGCTTTATGAATATGTACATATTTGCGTCAAAATACGTCAATCGACCCAGGTTTACGTGATATTTTGTAGTAAGACCGACCCTGTCACAACCACGAACGATTATTGGACAGTGAAGCAATTTTACTACGAATACCGTTAGCTACAGCAGTAACCATAATACGGCACTCACCGACATCTATCGATCGCCACGAGCAGCTGCTGTGTTGGGGTTGCCATTCGAAGTCGAACTGCGTCATTTTATCATTTCAAATAAGGTAATTTATATTTTTGTAATTATTGTTGTTTGTGTCCATTATTTGAATATAACAAAATTGTAATTTATTTAATATTTTTATCAGTTTATTCGAAAGTTCAAGTTGTGTGCGTTGTGTAATCATACTAATGACGTTAGTCGCGTTTGTTTGTGTTCAGTTGAAGCGGCGGGAGGCGCGCGCCGTGAGGGGGCCGTGGTATGTTCGGGGCTCGGGCATGTACGTTTGACGTTTCGTGCATTGAGCATTCGCTAGTGCTGCGCGTGGCCGGTGGAGCGCGTGTAGTACGTTGTATTTTATAGGTGACCGTAACTGATACGCGAGTCTACACCCGGCATTAAAATGTCAAGTAAGTACATAATTATTTATTTCGATTTCTTTTGAAATCTTTTTTATTAATTTTCCTGAATACGTTAGATTATATGGGAAATGAAATAAAAATTCTTGTGAACTATTAAATTAGAAGGTACTTGAAAAAAATGTGCTTTATAACGTCTTTTTTTATATTTCCTTAATAAAATGCACAATTTCCTAATCGATTGTTCAAGTACTTACTAAACTATGAAGTATGACCATTAATAAATATCATTTGCATTGCAACTAGCTATTTTTATTGCGTAGAAACAGAGTTTAGCGATCATACAATCTAGTACCTAACAATTTTTAATTATTACTCGTATAGTACTTACACTTAAGAGTCGCTTTATTTCCCAATCTATTAATGCAAACTCTATTAATGTAACACAAAGACGTTCATTATGTAATTGAGCCTGGATTGTTAATAAACATTTTAAAAATAAAAAATGCAAAGTATAATATAATATTTGATCTTAAATTTCAAATATATAAAGGTGTCCAAATTTTAAATTTTTATACGTGCGAGTGCAAACTTGGCAATGACCTTGAGAAGTATTTTAATAAGTCGACGGAATCGTATCAATGATACCCACTAAAAATCTAGTGTAGTAGTCTATAAAGTGGACGCAATCGGTCAAATTTCACTATTATACAAAGATAAAAATACAGTTCATCTCGTTTATGATATATATTATGAATTAACGGTTCTGAATTCGCACACTATCACTACTATACAAATGTTATCTGATTAAATTCAGTACGATTGTAAACATTATGCTCCTATCATTCGCAGTCTATAAACAACTACTATCATTAACTCTTTATCAAGCGTTCTGCTCACATTGATCTTGACCATTCCGTAATAATTTATCCGTAACATTTTTAGAAGCATCTATTATTATAATACCTGTTATTTTAAAAAAACACATAATAAAAGTAACTCAATCATCACTAATCTAATATGCTTAGTAAAATTATCCCTATTCAAATAATTTGTCATTTTGAAAGTAACTTTTTCAGACGGAAAAGTTTTATAATAATATTCGAATGGGAATTGTGGTTTGATGTGGGATATATGACACGCGTTGCATTGGCTTGGTTGGCCTGATTGTGGCTCAATTGGTGGCAATAACCTATTCTTAATTGAAATGTTAGCTTTCCTTAAATGCAGTTTCGACCGTGGAATGGCTTTCCGATTTCCGTGGTGTTCCACTAAGTTCAATAATTCGTTTTGAAATTTACTGGAAAAGCTTAAAATTGTCTTAGACAAAGATGAAACCTTGGAAGACTGTCGGACAAAAGCAAGCAAGCAATAACTAATCTACCTCCTTTATTAGAATATCTTTAAAAGTTTTTAATTCGAATAAAGTTTGGAGGATCGTACGAAATAGGCCTGTTTTTTGTTAAATATATACTCTATAAAGGGTAGGTACGAAAGTTTCAATTGCAGCGAACATTGTACTGAGAGGAGCAAAGAAATGTCTAAATTTCATAGTGTGTAGTAATAGTACCTAGATATTTAGGTATGGCAAGACTACTAATATATTTGTCCAATCCATTTGCCAAATTTTATGAGCTTATTCCTTCTATTTATTATTATGAGAATTAAAAGAATTTTACAATTATAGAACCACATAATATTAAATATATGTATCGTTCGTTTTGTGACAGTTTTCCGGATTCGAATATTAAATTATGTATAAAATACATAAGGGCATCAAACTGCATTGCAACCCAACGATGCGCTCGGATTGCTACGAATGTATATAATTGATCTGGGTATTCAAAAACAGACTTGCCCCTTACATATTATATCGACAGTAGCAATTAACAAAGTCGGATCTGCATTTTGTGGTTTTCTTTTTATTATGTACTTGAAAATGCTTTAAAAATGCTCTCTCATTATATTTTATTAGGTACTTACTCGTATATTGTTTTCATAATACCGAACTTGAAAAAAGAAAGACGATTGATTTGAGAATTTTTTTCATTTACATAATTATATGCCACATACTATTTATATTTATTAACCATACCACTTTGTAAAGAAACAACCTAGCCTGTAGTGTATTATAGAAAGCAAATCAACATACTTGCAACGATGTTTATAATATTGAGGATATTTTATTTCGTCGTGCACAATATGCGGTGGAGTTAATGAAGATAATATAGGTATAAGGTTTTATCGCAACGGCTTTGAAGAACAAGTTAACAGCGTAGTGACGTGAAAGTCGATTAAAATTATGTTTTAGCCTTAAACTGGATTGCTAGAAAGCCGATTTAAATTAGATTCTAGTGAACGAATACAGATATCTATAGATTGTGTTTAGTGGAATGTTTAAGTTAAGGATATTATCAAGAAAGATATTTCATTAGAAGTAGTATTCAATCTTGCCACGGTATTACGAAAAATCCGAATTGAACCGGTTCAAAATTTATAAATGTACCATCAGATCCACAGCATTTACTTTACTAAATGCATACTCGTATATTATCTTAAACATACGGCGTGGCTGTAAATGAAAAAAAATCGGTAATAATGCATAATATTTTTTACATTTGCAGGATGAAAGTTAGAAAATTAAGAATCCTTACCGGCAATAAAAGCTTCTTCACAAGTATGAACTATGAAGCCATGTATTCCGATACTTACCTACTTTTCAATTAAATCATTCCAGTGCCGTGCATTTACATAATTTGATAATGCTCTTCTAATTAAATAAGTCTGGTTTGCTTCATTGCGTGCATGCTGTGCATGCAAAAAAAAATAGAAAACTAATCTCACAGAGAAACTCGATTTGTGTAAAAACTTCAGTTACTCCACATTGACGATAAAATTATTGTTTTAAAAATTGTTTCACATTGAACCTACCTATTGCTAAATACAAATAATTAATTATAGTTCTAATAATTGACGTTATTTATGTGTTGTAAGAAAACAACAAGCAGTTTAATTATAATCTTTATACTAATACGTGAAGTAATTTTTGTAATTAAAATCTAAATATCAGATTTAAATTACAACAAAAAAAAACACTTAGATTCAATATCGAACTTCGCGGGTCCACTAGTTTATTTAAATTAAACTAATTTAACTATCGTGTAAACCTAATGTTGTAATATTTATTTCTTTATATGTGGGTACTAAAATATAATACGGTAATAAAACAACGAATACATCGATGCATTCCTCCATTTAGTTTACCGGTAGAGTGGTCGCGGTTCATCCTGCCAGACTGGCCGCACCTAAATAGCTACTGCAGGGACATTGCTCCCTATTCTGGATCGTCTGATCCTGTGCTGGCACTCTTATGTGCCTTATTGGGTTGCATGTAAATCGGTATTTCGTCTTGTCTATTTTCGTCCTACCAGTCTGACATCATGAGACGGGATTCAACATAACATCCTGATAGTTAAATATTTTACGACGATCGAACCTTGAGATGTTCGGTAAATAGCATTAAAAAAATAAATTAACTCTGCCATTTGCACATTTGGCAAACTAAAATGAAATAATGTTTGCTGAGATAAAATTGATAATGATAACAATAATCGGTGTTAGCTTCACATGTTTTTTCACACGTGATATGAAGATAAACAAGAGGTAGACCGTAGACCAAACAATTGTAAAGACATAGCAGATGAAAACTAACATGCCAAAATATGAAGGCTATTGCTATTTTAATGACTTTGTTAATATTTTGTAAGAATTGTATCGAAACCCCAAATAATATTTGGGGATTTTCGGCTTGTTCTAAATTTCGATAATATTTTTCAACCATGATGTTTTACATGATTGTTAGTTTTTTGATAAAAAAAAATACCTACAATTTGGACAACTGTGATTTATATTTTTTTAAACGTAGGTGTTATATTAGAGGTAGGTAGATAGATTTAATTGTTGACGTTCGAAAAGTGTTCAAAAATTCCTGTAAATCTATTTTGAATAAACTTTTTCATTTCATTTTATTTTATTTCATATTATTATAAAAATGATGTATTTTTATTTGATGAATTTTTAAATTCTTGTGTCAACTGCCTGAGCTACCTCAAAACGTCATCAAGATAATATATGAAAGAATATGAAAATTGTTTAAAAATAAATTAATGACTGATTAAACCTTTTATGAATTTAAGCGATTTGTATTAGTAGCCGGTAGATCTTCACTCTGCAGATCTAGTTTCTGTTATTAGTTAGTTATTTTATATATCTCAAAATCTATATTTTATTAGGTAAGGAAATGGTTTTAAAGAAATTTTTTCGAATACAATCTGCGTTGCACTCGATTCAGTGTTTTTAAGGTATTTAAGGATTACACATACATGAATATGAACACGTAGATACATGTACCTATGTTACTCCAAAAAATGCAACAGTTTCCCGAGACCACAAAATTCTATTTATGAATTATCACCTATGTCGCTGGTGCTAAATGCAGTTATAAATTATTATAATATAAACAAGACTATGTCGTATATTATTCATAATAATTTGTACAACGTTTACGAATAGAATGTATCATATCTACATAATATTATGTAATATGTTACAAACTTCCCAATAATGGGTGTGAAGAGGAGTGATTGTCAAAACAAATCACGAAGAATGGGAATTCAAATGGCACTTCAGTAGCGTGTTGAGAGATTGATCGTGAGTTTAATTGTGAATTGCATAGTCGTCTAGCCCCGGCAGAAAATATCTGATGCTATCCAGTAGTTTTATTTTAAATTTTATTTGTGTCGCGCTATTTTAGACTACAACACGCAGTAAGCGCCACTACATACAGCTTCCAAATTATTTCAAACAATACTAGCATTTAGCTATCGCGGTGTATCGTCTACATATGAGTTATGATAGTAGATTATTATCTGATGCTCCATATTTTTGTTACGGACCTCTATGAATTGCAGAGTACCAGCATGATAACTAAGTTGTTATCATTTATTGGGTTGCTGACTATTTCCAGCAGCAGACCTTAAAAGACTGATATTGATGAATCATGCTTACGATATAATCCTAGCATATAATATTGTTATGAATGCTTTTATGTAAGTTCCTTCACGCAAAAATACCTATCGGATCTGTTTGAAATTGGCGTAAACCTAGACTACAATCTAGAATGAAATAAAAATACGTTTTATCTTTTTATCCTGAAAAATTAATTGGCGTCTTGTAATATTTTCCTAGATAAAAAAAAAACAATTTTCGTTTCTTAAATGAGACGAAAAACCAACGTCTGTGTCGTCTTGAAACTCATTACCACTCTGTCACTGAAATTAAAAAGACGGTAGTGCCAATCAAAAAGAGAGATCTGAAGATTGTGACTCGTATACTAAAAAGATAAAAGTTAAGTCTTCTAATGAAGGTCTGCCAAAACATTTAATCTGGCGCCATTGTCACGTAGCAAAGACACCTCGTGACATGTAAATATTCATCATCATAATCATTTATTATTGGTATTATGTTGGACTAGTTCAAAGGCGCAACTGGTAAGAGGATCGATTAGCTTTGAATGGAATCAGTCTGAGTAGGATTTTGAATTTTGTCTTCATTTTCTAGTTAAGATTTATTTTATTCGACGGAGGGCAAAATATACGTATGTATATATTTCTATGTTGTGCTAAAGCATGGACGGCTTGACGGATTTTCACGTATGAGGTGTCGTTACATTCGGCTTATCTATAACTTTAGTGACACACATTTGAAATACACATATTTATGTTCTTGTAGGTAATACATATTGGGCAATTGCTGAACACCATAAATCATAATATGACTTTATTAGAATATTTTTTTTTATATTAAGTTATTTTAAAAAGCAATTTCGTGCGAAGCTTACCCCCCTTTTTTCGAATTTTATGCGAAAATACAATTAAGAAATAAAAGAAGTTTGGCTTTTGCGGAGATGTTCTTGGAAAAAGTACGAGAGTTTTTCCTATTTTCATGCTGCAAAACCACCAAGTGCGCCAAGAATAAATTAAAAAAATATATTGCTAGGATTCAGCGTGATTTATTAGGGGTTCACAAAATGTCAACAAAATCTGCTTTACGTTCATTAATTACGTAGAAAATGGCAAGACTATTGTCTTTATTTTGTTACTAGCTTCCGCCCGCGACTCCGTCCGCGCGGATGTCGGTCTTCACGTGAATGAATTTATTTTTTTTCTACGTATTTTTCCAGGATAAAAAGTATCCCATTTTAGGCCCAGGATAATAAGGTATAATTATACCAAGTTTCATCGAAATCGAACCGTTAGTTTTCACGTGATGCCTGAACATATAGACAGATTTGTAAGAGGTAGTGCCACACTGCATGCTTGCATGCAGCCGAATTGGGCCGGCACGACCGGGGAGGTACCTCTCGCTTACACGAGACCGGCGTGAAGTGACAGCTGTGCTGTCG
>LUGF01010802.1:723238-739029 GCA_001625245.1 Calycopis cecrops
AAAGTATTTAATTTTCAAATTTCGCTTTTATCGCAAATAAAATGCAGATTTAGCTTTTATCGCATCTATTTCGTAAAAACGAAATTTACGTACCCCTACATTACATATCGATTTAATCTTAAACAAGTGTGTAAAAAAACAAAAAAAAAGATCTCTCCGGCGGGGAATCGAACCCCGGTCTCCCGCGTGACAGGCGGGGATACTTACCACTATACTACCGAAGACTTACGATGATACACAAAAAATTTGAACTTGTGTTTCAGCAAAACGGTTAAAGAAGGTTTTATTAAATTAATTTTTCTTTGTATACGTCATAACTTTTTCAAAATACATAATATGATCATCATCATCATCATCACTACATTTATTACTTTTCTTTTAGTTCGTTTTGTATTTAAAATATGTTACAATAATAAGATACAAAAAGATATAATTTTCATATACTATGCAATAATTTTTTGTCTTTTAATAATTTTATCATCATGACATCTATGTTTAAGTTACTCAACATCTACATTCC
Organism: Calycopis cecrops; assembly: GCA_001625245.1. NCBI lineage: Eukaryota > Metazoa > Arthropoda > Insecta > Lepidoptera > Lycaenidae > Calycopis > Calycopis cecrops. The sequence goes on from LUGF01010802.1 coordinate 723,759, forward strand.
AACTTCACAGAAAATCCGAAAGAGGTCCAAAGAAATTAATTCACGTATTCACTGCTAGATGGCGGTCCTCGTAATCCCCAAATACTACACAGCAGCTGCTGTCATCAGCCGCCGTTCAAGGGAAGTTCAAATTTTCAACCAGTTTGTAAATGTGTATGACGCGCGTAGGAGGTGTCGACGCGTTTTATACAAAAACAATCTGATAATCATTGTTTATACGCGAAATTTGTGTGAATTATCTGAATAGTATATAAATCGTTGAGTAAATATTTAGATTTTTAGTATATTGTAACTCGTAAACTGCGTTTATAGTGACTTATCTTGCATTTGAACATTTATCCGAGTGTATAATCTTGTATCGAGAATTCAGCGTTGTGGACCGTGCCGGTGTTTTAAAATGTGAATCAAATAATATTCTGGTGAACGATTTGGATTTCTTACACAGTTGTACTTTTTAGTTATAAAACAATGAGGCTACTCGCGTTTTTGTTGTTGCTGCCACACTGTTTTGGACATCTCAATGTTTACCTCAGCAGCGCAGAAGTATGGAGATTATTAGGTAAGTAAACAATTTTACCTAGTTTAAGTCTTTAATATTATCCCTAATATGTAAGGTTAGGTTAACATGTATACCTAATAATAAGCACACAGGTTAAAGTTATATTATGTGTTCGAATGCCAAATTTTAGGACAAATTACGATATTCTATTACAACAATACTTGGAAGTTAGTGCGACAGTAATCTAATTTCTGCCAAAAAAAGATCAGCATAGTAACACAAATGCACTTTTTAAAATAACCTTATCATAATAATATCCATTGATAACAACAACGTTTGCGTTGATTGTACAAGTAGTTGAGTTATGTTGCGTTCATTATTACGATTGTGTCAGCATTGTTTATAAATAAATACTGTAGTGTTACAAATTGCATAGTTTTTTCTTAGAGTAAATAACTTATGCAGTTAAATTACCTACACAATCATAGAATAATATTATGCATTCAAATGTCACATTACCTAAAATGTACGTTGGATATTATTTAGAACGAATGAAACTAATAGTCAATATTTCATGTGATAATTTTAATTTAATTATTAGACATTACGTTTATTTAAACTTACCGTTCTTACCACGGCAAATACAATGTTTGTAGGCACTAGGCGGCAAATATATCAACACCTAACCCTAAAGTGTATACAGTATACATATTATTTTAAGATATAAGTAATCCTGAAATGTGAAGTTTGAAAAAATCAACAACCTATATAGTATAAAGTATGGAGAGATAAAGTAAATCAGATATCTACAATAAATCTTCGACACAATTCACAAAGTAGATTAGTGTTTAAAGTGTCATAGATTACTTTAATTGTATTACATGGCAAATTTTATCCTCGCAAAAAAGGGTCACGAATTCTTATCTTAATCTTTTTTACCTACACCATGTGACAAAAAACCGAACCTTCTGAAAATGTGTCCTGCGGTGCGGTGTGCCATGCCGTACCTCTATAATGTCGCACAAAGTTACTTTTATTCAATAAGCCTTTAGCTACGTGAAGAGATGGAAACTTTTGTGTTACGTCACTTTTAAGATTGTCAAGAACGTTATTAAAATTAATTTATCCGGCCGGTAAATTATCAAATTTTGTTGGGTCAAACTACATAATATTTATAACTAACGCATCCAACAATTATACTTATTCTCATATTTAGCAAAGAAGTCATATTAGAATAGCATGAAGAAAATTGATCGTTACTTAACGAACTTTAAAGTATTTTCCGGGCTTTGAGTATGTACCTATCAAAGTTTTGTTGATTGGAATTTGCAACGCTTAGCCCCTTATAAGTTCCAACTCCAACCCGAGCCTCTGGAGATTGTAATACGATTAGCCGGGCCCAAACTCGTCTTGATACTTAAATCAAATATTTATAAAATAAACCCTGAAGTTTGTTTGAATGTTGTACGTAACATAGATAATAAGATAGTATGTTTTAGTACAGTGCACACGAGGGTTAATGAAAAGTTTTGAAGCTAGTGGGGAAAAAATAGTTTTTGCTGCAATTCATGTCGAGAAATTATGGAGACAATAAAAGCAGAGGAAAAATAAAATTCTTTCTACTCTTACATACTATGAGCAAACACTCCAGTACATGGTAAACTATTTTATGTAACATACGACATACATACTGCATGTATGCAGTAGACATACTGCATTATCGCTAACAACACTGGCGTGAAATGACGGTTGTCGCGATAATAAGAGTTAAGAAACTTACTTCACCCACCTCTGTTAAGACTTAAGAGTGGTTTGAAGTGTGAGTGGTGGTAAAGATTGGAAGGAGGAATACGGCATAACAAATAAAATGCTAATGTCTATAATAAGAAAAATAAGATTGAGGACAGAGTGCAGATAATCAGCTATAGTCTCTTGATTTTTAAGTGTCTTCCCGCCTGGCGATTCCACTGCCCATTCTACGCCATAAGAAAAAAAAACTATTTATCGTTATAATTTTAAATGTGGAACTACAATGTACGTCACAATTTCAATTTAAAAGGCCGCACTCGTAGCCAGGTAATGGGATGCGGCGCTCGTCCCTTTTGTTAGCTCAGTACAGCGCTATCCATCTTTGTCAGGGACAAAAACTACGCTTTGTTCTTGTCTAGAAATTAGAATTGATAATGGTACTCTGTCCCATTGCTTTCTGGATATGGTAAAGCGTTACTCTTTTAAATTCTGATTCTGTTTTAAGTGTAGCCATTAAGTCTTACTTGACATAGCTTGATTTAAAAAATTGTAAATTTACATAAAGTTCAAATGAACTGGAAGAATCCTACTATACTACTTAATATTATTGTTATAAATTATTATTAATATTTATTATTATCAGCCTGGTGTCCCACTGCTGCGCAAAGGCCTCTCTACTCTCTTTCCACACTTCTCTATCGAGTGCCAGATTTGTTATTATTATAAATGCCAAAAAGTTTATATCATGTATTAATGTTTCTTAGTCTTTCGAGCAAAACTACTGCACGGATTGTGATAAAATAGTTTTTATAAAGTTCCAAAGAACAGAATGTTTCAAAACTTGGCTGGATGTTTATACAAATACACTTTCAATGGATTTTCATAAAAGCATAAAGACGCTTGATAATCAAAATTTCAATGGCTTGTCCAATATGTTGAAGAATCAGCTTACGATTAAATAAGTAATAACTAAAAAACCAAAGCTAAATGAACCATTAACCCATTTACCATTAGCTAACACCATTATTAAAAAGAAACGCTAAATCCCACAAGATTAATCGCTCTAAACATTCCTCGGTTATGAAAGCAACTGTTTGTTGGCAACAAAAATAATTTGGCGGCAGTCTCTTGCCACTGTTTGACCCCTGGCTCGACGGATGGTTGTCTTTGACATTGTATTGTAAATAATTGACGTTGTATTAGTTATTTTGTTAACAGACAGTTAATTTGAAAAAATTTATTGTTACTATGTGAAACGGCATGACGCTGGTCCATCTTAGCTACTCAAAATAGAATGGGCTTCCTCTCTCACTCTGCTACTATTTTTCAATTTGTCATGGTTCAGATTCTAGGCTCTAAAGTTTAGACCCAAAGAGCGTTATTCGATGCCCTAACAATTAACATATTCTATTTAACAAAAATGATCAAATTATTTAAATTGAAACGTCCTAAAATTAGCATAAGGACTTCTCAAATATGGAACCCTAAAAAGACGCATCCTTTTCAATTTAAACGTTTAAAAAGTGGCGTGAAATGACAATATCACGCTTACATATAAGTTGTTTTTTTTCTTATTCCGACAAGTTGCGCGGGTAGTAAATAATCGCAATCGTATTAACATATCTCGGATGTTTGTGGACGGAATCCTTGCGTGTCCCAGGCTCCGCGGGCGGACAGATAAATATCCAGCCGACATTTATGTATATTTTACGCGAACGCTCGACCGAGTATAATTTTTAGGGGTTTTGTCATTTTTATTAGCCATAAAACCGGGCCGTTTTTAAAGTTGGTGTTGGCTGAGAAACGGCTGAATTGGACTTTGGCTATGGCCGATCCATCTTGTATGATTTAAGAAGGTAACTAATAAAATACTTTAATAAATTTGGGATAAAATACCAAACCTTAACTTTGTACTATACGTTTATAAGTATACAATACAGTATAGATTGAGCATATATTATATACCTAATTAATAAATTATTATTTAAATTAAAAGGCTCGCGTGTTCTATGTATATTCTTCCTTTTTTTCTTTTGTAGTCTATTTTCTTTGTAAATAAATTTTTAAACGCACCTTTTATTGAGTGTTAACTAGACTCAACTTACTTGTTACTAAGCTGGATATTGTTAACTTCTATTGTTTCTAAATATAGCCGTACCAATCTGTAGCTACAAACTGCTGATAAGCCCGTACGCGCCTCACGAACATTCCCCGACTCCTTAATTGGCAACCAGTTCTTGCGTTTATAGATAACAGTCACGATAACGTTAGCAAGTTAGCAACTGGCACACGGGGGCGCGGGCGCTACTGGCTACTGCACAGACCTTAGGAACTTTTACATTTTATCAAACCAACTTGCTAGGTAGGTAATAAAAGATTACTCTATGGAATTGTTAAATATGCGGCAGTATATTCAAACGAACAGACTATTTTATATTATTATTATTAATTATTATGATGTCGACATTATTGTAAGTTTCTTACCGAAGTTAAAATCAAGGGCAACTCAAAGATGGAGATGTATGAAGACAGTTTAGGATATACTTTCATCAATTAGTTAGAGTTCATCCTTTGGGTCTTTGAATAAAAATAACTAAATAAAAATATTTGAAATTATCGAGTAAAATAAAATTACTGCAAAACTAGACTAGTGCTTATACGAATTCCTTGAGTGTGATTATGTTAAGCAATTTAAAATAGACCACCCTGGAGTGTCCATAATGTACCCTACCTCGAAAAACGACATATGCAGGGCTCATAAATAATATTTTCACGTAATTAAATCCTAAGTACTTCACCTGTGAGTAATTCACAATTCACCTTACACGTGTCCAATTTTTTTTGTTTCAGCTAGGATAGGTACCTGCATTAAAACCCCACCCAATATGTAAGGAGATATCCCAATAGTGTCTTAAATTTCGTCTCCAGACGGTTGGACTTGTGGGTTGGTGGGAGCTAAAATAAACGTAACTTGACTCTCCAATCATGTATTGTGTTTCCTTCGTGTGGTTACCGAAAATTTACATCGTGTTCTCTATTAATTTGTTTGTGTTGTAAGCGAAGTATTTCAAGGAAGTGTGTTCGGTGAACGATTTTGTTTGTTCATATTTGCCTTCATGAAGCATTGCTTTATAAACGCGTCAAACGGTTTGTAATAAATAATTTGACAAACAACATTTGTTTGATAACAAATTGGATGGTTTACAGCACGAAAGAGATCAAACTAAATAACGGTGGTGTGGTAAGTCCACATATTATTAGTCTAATGGTTCTACTAGGTTTTGACTACTACTATTACTACTATTTTTGGAGAAAACCTCCATCAACGGAAATAACCTTTGACTTGGCTATGAAAGTTTCCTCCGTGCGCCTCCTTCCGGCACGTACTTAAATGAAAATATAACAAGAATTTACAGAAAAATCTTTTTCTGTTTTAGCATGGTCGCGCTAATCTTATTTCATTCAAAAAACGAACCAAACCAACAATCCGCCGTATTCGTTTCCTGTTATCTCCCTTATCGGAAGGGCAATTTCGACCTATGCCAACATTTTTTACGTGTATTGTCCTATTTCATGCCTTATCGCTCAGATGGCATGTCTCACGAACGCACAACACAAATATACGAGAATAGATATTGTTATTTTAATAACGACGTCCCAGTGCTCCGCGTTAAAGGAATTAACGATAAAATATTTCAATAAAGGGCTCCCATCTCGTTAAATAAACGTTCGGGATGTATCTATTCGTTAAGTATTGTTGACAGGCCGAGACGAATATCTGTAAATAATGTTTAATTTTACGGTGGATTATGAAGAAGTCGGATATTAATAGATCGCTTTTTGATTTGTTTACGGTTTTCAAGTAATTATGTTATGCTTATTATTTTTATACTGTATGTTAAATTAATATATATTTGAACTTTTGTGTAATGTGGTATATTGTACGTGTGACTGCTCAACATTCTAACCTAACTGGTTAGAATGTTGAGCAGTCGTGCATATCCATAAGTGAGTGAAAAAAACAATTGACAATTTGTAAACCATATAAATGTTAGCTGTTTTTTTTATTTAATGGGTGCGTGACAAGGATCACTCTATCGAAGAGAGCCGGGATAAAGACGATGATCTTGACGTGTGGAAGAGGAAGGCGATATTAGTTTCGAGTTTTTTATCTAATATATCTACATACTATATTAGGTATTAGTTATTTTAGTAACTAAAACAACAAACTTCGCGTTTAAAGATGAAAGCTTGTTTTAGCGCAGATCAAGCGGTTTCGGGTTTGACTTATGTCGTTCAATTCTCGCGTTCGACTTGTGTCGCTGAGATTAGAGATGAGTCATTGCCATGAAATGCCATCGCCGAAATTCGGTCAGGGACACACATTTCCTAAATCGTCGTAAATGATAACAAACAGTAACAAGCATTGAAAAAAATACGATTATGTAATTTTAAATTTTATTTATGGGACGTCATGGAAATTTAGTTCGAGTATATTTATATGCTAAAGCCTAGCATATTAAAAGTCATAAAAACAAATGCAAGACATTAAACTATTTGAACAGTGTAAATGTACGTTCGCATCCGTAAATACCAACTGCCAACTTGAAACGATGCCAAGATCAATCGTTTGTTAAAAAAACCTTAATTTCGAATGTATGTATAATAGCTTCTGTTAAAAACGATGTGCCCCATGTGTAAAGAGTTTTTGCATGGGTATCATGGTATCATGGATATAATGTATCTACAATGACAGTTGACAAATGACATTTGTTGCCAATGATCTATATAAATTACCTAGGGAGCACGTGTAAGGTATGATAACGTTCTAGGGAAGATTTCTCAATCGATAATTTAATAATGTAACCTTTATCTGTTGGTTACCGTATAGATTCAACTAACAGTTCCATGTTAATTTTATTGTATTGCAGTAATTAAGATAGATATATTTGTTATAATTATAATATGTATTAGCATATCTTTTTTAGGAATAAAATATTTTACATTATACAAATTCCATGTTAATTTTATTGTTTTGCAGTAATTAAGATAGATATATTTGTTATAATTATAATATGTATTAGCATATCTTTTTTAGGAATAAATTATTTTACATTATACAAATTCCCCATAAATAAAATTTAAAATTACATAATCGTAATTTAATCATGTAACCTTTATCTGTTGGTTACCGTATAGATTCAACTAACAGTTCCATGTTAATTTTATTGTTTTGCGGTAATTAAGGTCGATATATTTGTTATAATTATAATATGTACTAGCATATTCTTTTTTAGGAATAAAATATTTTACATTATACAAATACAGCCAATCAAGTAAATTTTTTGCGTATGTAAAACAAAGTCAATATTACAATACCACATATATTTTTATAATAAGTACATATTGTTTCTACTTGGGATGTAGTTAAATATACATTTTTCTATATTTTTTATGCTTATTTTCTTTTTCCCCTTATACTATTCTGTGCTCGTAGTTCATTTTTATACTAAAAGTTATAGCAATTAAAATAAACTGTAGCTAAATAGCTTGTATCTTGATTTTTGAATCTTCATTATTTTCATAACGATAAACATACTTACGCTTCTTTTACAAGCTTTTATAAGCTTCCTTCATTAGTGTCTCGCTGTAGCCTCATTGCTCAAAATTTACATTTTGAATGTACAATAAAAAACTGGATCATTTACTGGCCTTGTGCCACGCCACCTGTTGGGAATCAATTAGCCAAGAATTATAATTTTTTACGGGCCCCGTTCGAGGTAAATTGTAATTTTATGGTTTTATGAAATGCTACATTCTACTGTCACGGGCAGTTGCACTCCTAAGTAGTTTAAAACAGTTGGTTTACCGAAACTATGCAAAATTGTACTTTAAAAGCTTATATACATGTAGATTATAAAACAGATAAAACTACGATTTTTTTTATTTAACGAACAAGCTTAAGATAAATAACTGTGTGTATCTCCATAAGAAACGATGTTTAAGCCTTAAGACCAGTAAATTCGTGGAAAGCATTTGATACTCATGCTCAGGTTTTACCGAGCTTACGCTGCTTACGCCGCTTACGTCTCTTACATACCTTCTTCTTCAGAATTTTCGTCCTTAAGGAGAAAACTTCAGTCGTGAATATTTATGCTAAGTCTTAGGCTATAAGTTTTCTGATACCTATTAATGTATGATGTCATAATTTAACCAAAAATATTACCATGAGATATTACTTTACCCATAATCTTTCTGTTCACATACCATCTGGACTCTGGTACCCGTATTCAGTAACAATAACATGTGCTAGTAATTATATTGTCACGGCCATAATAAACCACAGACAGCGTCTCAGTAATTTCATTAAAACAACACTTCGTTTTCTGGCTTTCGTTCGTGATGTTGCTACAGCCGCTTCTAATCCGTTTAAAGTGCTATAAATCATAAACAATAATCTATTTAAAGGTGTACATGTTTTAAATATTGAACGGTGTATTAAGTAGCCTGTTTTATAGACGTTGATGTATAAATAAACAGATTAATATGAAAACAATCACGCCAGCTAAGGCAGACCTCTGGTTCGTTACAAACTGTATTCAAACAAGTGTCAGAGCTCACAGGTAATGTCAAATTCAAAGAAATGAACTAAGATTATTTTTGTCTATGCCTATTATTGAAGTTTATCATAATCAGCGCTTAACCGTACATTAAGGCTAAAGAAGGCCTTAATAGCTAATATTAGTTATGACAGAAATAAAAAAAAACTGTAAAAGGTATCATTGAAATTCTATTGGTCAAAAATATCCATGCAATAAAAAAGTATGTATTAGTTCAGACATGCAACTGGAGCTTATTTCGGAAGAACAAATATGATTCTGAAAAGAAAGATGCGCAAGAGAAAATAGCTGTACTCGGTTAAAGCATAACGCTGAGCGCTGCACACGATTTTACTCCGAATATAATCAGTTTTTAAGCAGTGAACCCGAATAGCTACACAATTCACAACAGGCTGATTATGATGATGAAGTCCGAGTAAGTCATGGCTTGACCCCGTCCCCCGCAGATAAACGTTCCCTTCCTGCCGACGCGGCTTTCGCCATAACATCCAGCCACATCCGTTTTAGGCATTGCGATCAATCTAGTCTAGAATAATTAGTTACTTCTCAAGTACTTATAAGTAGTTGCTGTAGTTATAACGTGGCTGAAATTATTTCTATAATGCTGTCATTATGGCTGCGCAGCTGATCAGGATATTTAGACATTTAAAACATAAATGGCCCATGGAGGTGGGAGGAGAAAGGAGGGCAGCCTCTATGCGGATGTTTGTGGGCGTCGGTAGTCATGAAAATGGCTCCGGCTGCTCGTTTGCCCTCCTATACCATAAAAAAAAAACAATAACAACCAGGGCCCTATTAAGCTCTGTCGGGGCCCGGGACTAGAAGCCGTTGGAGCTGAAAAGGGGGGCCTCTTCAATGGGTACAAAAATTATCTAAGTTCCTTAAGCCTTAAGCACCCCTCAGGTGCAGCCCCTTCACCTGAATCTGGCGCTTACATCAACGTCTTCACGCCAGCTCCATAAAGAAATAGGGGAGGTACAGAGTGCCACATATCATGATCCTTGCTTCCATCTCATAACTTTCTTCACACACACACACACACGTAGACTCGCCACCTTTGAACAGTGCCCAATCAATAAAAAATACAAAAAAATAAAATTCCACAAAATACCATTTTCAAATATTGTAATAAGGCTTTTAATGGCCCAATTAGGGGATTATACACAACATTGTCTACAAGTAAACGATCGCAAACTGTGTCCCATAATAAACCCATAAATAAAAACCGTTATTAAAGGTGCAAATCAGTAGCGGAGTCGCCAGCGCCCAGTGCCCTGTATCGAGGTCGGCTCAGCTGAACAAACAGATATAAATAACGCGAAAACCTCCAGGGACGGCGTTGTTTGCGGACCTGAGCGTTTCTCCACGTTTCGTTTTACTGTAGAGAGAGTTCCTGGTGGTAAGAAGTAGTGCGCTGCATTACAGAGGAATTCGCTCGGCACGCATCTCCCGCAAGATATTTAAGTGACAGTTTGGTACGGTTTGTGTTCCTAGTGGTTCCTAGAGGCAGATAAACGAGGCAACACGTTTGAGTATCAATAATGTACATGTCTTTAAGCAATTGGCGTCAGTGCTTATCAAAACACACTGTGTATTACAAAAAATATGACTATGGTCGCCCAAAGACATCCGTATCAGATGATCAACGCTCCCATACCATCGGCTACATTTTACACTGTCGCTTTACTGTATAATTTGTTTTCATTTAAAGCTTATGGAGTTATGTTATTACAATTGAGATTGGGCTAACACGACGTGACCAAATTGTAAACCGTATAGAAATTTAAACATAAGCATTACAAGCACGTAGGGTATAGATTAATAAATAAAATTTTACGACAATATATTTATAAGATACTATTTTAGGTGAAGTGACTAACTGATATCCTAAACACCGACACCGCATTAATAAAATATAATAACTGTAGAAGAACCCACAAAGTGGACTTGACGTTTCCAAATTGTTTCCCAAGTGATCGATCGCGGCGTATAATAGTACCAGAGTCCTCGTTCAGGCACGGGTCGAGTTCCCGCGTGGCAATTTGCCCGGGATGGATGGAGACGTCAGCGGGACAAAAAGCTCCGATCAATCAGATGCGCGCACGCATACGTCACGAGCTTTTACACTCGAGCTTTAAGATGGCGGTTAAAGCTTTTACAGATCTATGACAAATCACTGAGCTTTTGTATGGAATACGTGTTGTTGAAAGTAGATTTGTTATTATAATGCAAAACATGATACCAGAGTAAAGTCACAGCTGTGTTGTCGCGTATCGTGCGGTGTGTAAGTTATATTACACACTATGTACGCATAGTGTGTAATATAACTTACACACCGCAATTACACACGGAATTTTGTTTCTCAGACTTAGATCTATATATTATCGAATCTAGGTTTTTCCTATTTCCACAAATAATCGTCAATAACAATACATAACTGTTAATAACACCAATATCTATCAATTCCCGCGATAAGCAGTTCAAATGTGAGCACTAAAATGCACAAACACATAAATTTGTACCGCGTAAGTGATTCTGTGATCGTACATAACTCACGCTAACTTATTGATACTTTGAACTGTGGCAAATCTAAATGCATTACAGTAATTTATGGCTTAATACGTATGTTGTGATAACGTTAGTAAATGCCCTGTTTATTTATTACCCTATAAAATAAGGTAATTGTTACGCTAATATAATCTTGGTGTGCATGTATCCGTTGGTCCATGGAGGTGGGAGAAGGAAGGAGGGAAAGATAAACCTATACTAGTCTATGATCGTCGGCAGTCATGATAATTGCTCTGACTGCTCGTCTGCCCCTTTTATTATAAAAAAAATCTTCTGCTATGCTCGTATCTATCAAAAAGAAGTAAGTGTTTATTTTGTCGTAACTTACCTTCAAAGATAAATAATATCTATTAATGTTATTGTCATCTATGGAAACAGTAGTCGAAAAGTAAAATGGAACTATCTGTGTCGTGATTTTGGTGTGGGTGTGCTTATTGTGTCCCTCATAATATTTCCCAAACATGCCAAAAGAAGCATAACTTGAAATTGGAAGGACCTAAACAAAAAAACGCGCACACATTTAGCTGTTTCTAAACTATCACGATATTATAAAAAGTGCACAGATGATCTTTGATAATGTCAAAATGTAACAAATACATTTTGTTCATACTTGTTTTGTTGTCTGTCTAAAGACTTTCTGTAAGAATATTCCAGACTATTCGTATGATGGCTTCCAATATGGCGGCCGAAATAATTATTTCTGAGAGCTGCGTATTCCCTCGGGACGCTGGAAATAGGAACAATGGTTAGAAAAACATTTCCAAGGTGTGAAAACTTCAGCATTTTCCCTCCTAATGTCCTTAACGCGCGCCCGCCTTCCACGGAAACATTGTTGGAATACTTCGTTACTTAATTGGAAACAGAATTGCCTTTATTAATTTTAGAGATCTCGGGTGGATGCTGTTACTGTACTTGTACTACTTTTACCGTGTACTTACTTTCTTTCTCCGCTTCAGTTTAGCCACAGATGATCTTGATCTTCGACACGAGAAGACGCCATTGCTCTCTATTCTGGGCTATTTCTTGCCAACTGGTTGTAGAGTCCTTAGGTCTTTACTTGCTTCATCTTTCCATTGATATCTTTGGTGACCAACATGGCGGTTCTCTTTGGGATGTTAAAAGAGAACTAATTATGATCTACATGTCCCGGCTAACAGTATTTGATCTAGTTTTTATTTGACAGCTTGTCGGTGGACTTTTCAATCGCGTTCGGAGAATATTTTTTGCATCTGATAGTTGTTACTTGCTAAGCTGTATAGGAAAGGAAGCCATAAGAGCCAGGAAACCTGTTGGACACGGGACCAATAAGTTTCCTGATTATCATGCATGCACGGAGAAATGCTACGTGCATGTACAGAAATGGTTTTGATAGATGTTCCGCGCTAATTCAAAGTGGTCAAAGGTCACGGAGAATCGAAATGCGGGCGAAACCGCGGGGTACAGTTATGTAAAACAGATTGAACATTGATATACGTTAACCTCCTGTCCGTGTTACAAGGGTCCCCTCGGGTCAGCGGGGTCCGTCAGACGGCGCACGTCAGCCCAGTTTGACAGCTGACAGCTGACAGCTCATGATGGATGGAGCCGAAGAATGCAGCAGACGTAAAAATAGCAACCTTGTTCCGTTTTTGTTTTAAACGTTCCACCGTTTAAATGCTACGAGACGCTTGATTTAATTATATTTCATGTTTATTAGTCAGTATCCATTTTAATCTATCTACCTATTATATATTTCTATATAAAATTCTCGTGTCACTATGTTAGTTACCATAGTCCTACGAAACGGCTAGACCGATTGTCATGAAATTTTGTAAGGTCTGAGAATCGGCCAAATCTATTTTTCATTTTGGTATTTCCACGGAATCGAAACTCACGCGTGTAAAACCGCGGGGCGCAGCTAATTATATATACAATCAAACTACTTTAATGAATTTTATCGCGGTTTATTTGATTATTCAACAAGCTTGACGTTAAAGAGCTTGACAGCTTACAGCAACCGTGGCCAAGGACCCGTATTGGATGTAACTATCGAGAAGCTTCTGCTAAATACCGTCAATTATTAAGTACTAGCTGCGCCCCGCGGTTTCACCCGCGTAAATTTCGATCCCGTCAAAAATAGAAAAGCATCCCATGGCATCCCATAGGAACATTTTTGCGGGATAAAAACTATCCTATGTGTTAATCCAAGTTACCCTCTATGTGTCTGACAAATTTCGTAAAAATCGGTTCAGCAGTTTTTTCGTGGAGGAGTAACAAACAAACAAACAAACAAACATACAAACTTTCGCATTTATAATATTATTAGGATTAGGATATATTTCTTTATCTGGTGCGAGCTTTTAAGTATATAGTACAAAGAATAGTAATTAGTCTGTATCCATTTAAATTTCTTTAAGGTAATTTGTATGATGATATGTTTCATAGGTGCATAGTCTTGTGCACACACATGTTTAGCACAAGGCTAGGCTAACGTGGCATGAGTCCACAAATTCTTGATATAAGTACCGTATCATCAGGAATCGTCCAAAAAATACACTAAATGTCAACAGCTATTTATCATCATAATCGTAGTTCTTAAAACGCCCCCACTCCCACGGTGTCGTCCCAATAATCCATGAAGTGGCTGGCGCACAGCGTGGCGGCCCCAGACAATATCCTGCACTCTGCCACGCGACTGCGCTTTTATTTACTCATGTTTATTCAACTTCCAACATTAACATTAGTAGGGTTGATACAAGCAAGTTTTCGTGTCATTGTATAACTTAATACATTTAAAGGGCTGGTGTGACAAAATGAGATTAGTAATTTTATTAAATACATAATTGTATATAAATAAAAGGGAAATGTATAGTTTGCGTTTGTACATTTACTACTTCTCACAACATAGTGTTCTAATATAAGAGTTAAATTAATAAACTTGTAGTTTAAGAGAATAGACATAGAGAAAAAGCTCTCTAGATTTCATATAAAAATTATGGTATTATATATATTATATATAAATTATCTTCAAGTTAAAATGGCTACGAAATATAACAAAATTTTGCTATTCCTTTACTAATAGTAATAAACTAAACTAATAGATAATTAATGAACTAAGTATAATTCCGGCTAAAGCAGCAAATTTCCAAATATTTTATTTTGTTGTCGTTTATTATTTTAAATAATTTATTTACGTCTATTTTTTTCCAATAACCAACCCTACCCATTAGGGATATGACAATGTGGTGTCGTAATTGAATGGGATGGGACGGGATGGCACGGGATGAGACGGGATGAGACACGCGACCGGTGGTTTAATAGTGCATGTGCGAATAAACTGTAATAAAGTATTGTCTCCCGAATATATTTAGTGGGCCGTGGGTTGTTGTTGGGCACAATAACTGACAATGCGGCTCGTTAGCGCAGTGGGAGACACTTATATTAACCACTAGGTGCACGCCACTTATCCTCTTTTGTTTATTCAATAAAATATTGCCATAATTTAAATTGAATACGAATCTGAATAAAAATTTGTTTCGTTTTAATAAAAAATCACTTAGGTGAATTATATTTTATATTAGATTTAAAAAAATAATCGATTCTTGGTAATTATTTTGCGTTGTTTTTGCTTCGAGACCTTTGCTGATTTAGTGCGGAAAATTAGTTTTCACAATACAACTACTACGACGAATTTTGTCGTGGTTTATTTAATTATTTTATCATCCGACGTTTAAGAAGCTTTGCAGCAATCATAGTCACCGTATCGAATCTTACCATAGAACAGTTTCGACTAAATACGGTATTTTTTTTATACTCTGATGAGAACTTTGAAAAAACAAAAGTTTCCAGTAATGTC
>LUGF01010802.1:745237-756613 GCA_001625245.1 Calycopis cecrops
CCCCCCTTAGAGGTTGAAATTTTAAAAATTCTAACTCAGAAACCTTCGTGGGCACATACAAAACTTTGCTAAAGATCGTCAAACGTATAGTTTACGATTCTACAACGAACATACAAACATTCATTTTTATAAAAATAGATGGTAACCAAATTGGAGCGTGTGGTCGTGAGGACAAAATGTGTCGTGTTGGAGTAAGTCACGTTTTCGCCGAGAGGGCAGCGCGAAACGCTTTTGTGACTGTCGCAGCTGGCCGGCGGCTTCGTGCCCAGATAACGCCGGTTCTGTAAATCACAGCGCGGCCACATTTCAAAATATATTCTTTGTACATTAAAAAGGATTTTATGTTTGAATATGGGCTTGCCAGCATGTTTAGGAACAACATTACGCGTGGGTGGGGGAGGATGGAGGGCACTGGGCAACACATCTGTACAGCCTCTGTATGGATATCTATGGTGTCGGTAGTCATGAACATGGCTCCAACTTTGGGCTTGTTTGCCACCTTATTAAAAAATAAAAGAACGGCAAAACGGTGTCCTAGTGAAGATGTCTATAGGCGTCCTATATTCCCGTCAACTGATGATACTCACCGCTCATGCTGCACCCTTCTCTAATCTTAGAAAGCCTACAACTAGGTTTCTATTAGGTGATCATGATTGCCTTTGATTTTTTTAAATTTCTCAATATATTATCATTATCTTCCATTCCAATAAAACTACTAATACGGTTTATAATATAATATAATATAATATAATATAATATAATATAATATAATATAATATAATATAATGTAATGTAATGTAATGTAATGTAATGTAATGTAATGTAATGTAATGTAACGTAATGTAACGTAACGTAATGTGACGTAACGTAACGTAACGTAACGTAATGCAATGTAATGTAATGTAATGTAATGTATACATCAGTAGATAGCAGTTAATCACATATAGTTTCAATTAAGCTCGGTGTTGTAATAAGCCGTCACGTTAGCTGCATAACCACATGAGAACGTAGCGGCTGCGGCGCGCGGCGTGGGCGGAGTTATTGCTCCAACTTGATACAAGTACACGGGAGCAATTTCGAGAACAAAGCCTTACCATAAAGATAAGGCTACATTGTCGACAGTATCCATCAATATGTTTTATCTGTTAGGTGAAATAGGCCGATCAGTTATGGATCATGTTATAGGGACGCCAAGTAGTTGCTAAATCATGCACCTTTACTCCTTCAGAAAAAAGAAAAAAAACTGCTGAACTGATTTTGATGAAATTTGGCACACACAAAGAGAGTAACTTGGATTAACACATAGGATAGTTTTTATCCCGAAAAAATGTTCCTATGGGATGTCATGGAATGATTTTCTATTTTTCACGGGATCAAAATTTACGCGCAAAACTGCGGGGCGCAGCTAGTGGTAGTATAAGCTAGTAACATAACAACTAGGTATCAAGTATTACTGACATTGTCATTTATTAATGTCTACTCGTATTGCCTAAATTCACTAGGGTGCCTATTGTGACAGTTGTGATTGATGCCTTTAATTTTCGAACACGGTCCCTGTAACGTTGACAGTAACGATGATGATAATCGTGATATTTTTTTTTTTAATGTATAGTAAGGCAAACGAGCAGCCGGAGCCACTCCGACGCCCATAGACATCCGCATAAAGGCTATACAGACGCCCTCCTCTCTCCTCCCTCCTCCATGGGTCATGATAATTACTTTCAGCAAAGTGACGACAGTAATTAGCGTAGTGATTGTCTCATTGTCTCAAAATTTATAGGAGGTGTCACGTTGAGTGTTGTTGAAGTAATAAATAAGCTGCCGTATACAGTAGCGCCGCTAGTTTACAATATGCCGGCTCATTAATACGGCCAGTCGTTAGCGCGCCTGTCTTCGCCCTCTATTTTCCACCTCATTTAAATCTACGCTCATTGTAGGTTTTATTGGGAAGCGGCCGCCGCTTTTGCTTTTATTTCCGTCTGTGGCTCCCTCTCTGTTTATTTGTACCGATTTGGGATGTATCGCCGTTTTTATTTAACCCGTCGTGACTAACTTCAGGCCAAAAAGAACTAAGGACTAAGGGCGACAACACACCATACTTTTGGCAGCGGCGATTGGCGATTTTGCGATGGCATCGATGCGATACACGATTTAGCGAATGCGTTCAGTCGCAGTATAGGAATCGCGCGTTTTAGCGTATGCTCCGATGCTCGATACGTAACGCTCGCAGTCGCTCTGCGACTATATCGCCACGTTCGGCGTTTTTAAGTATGCACTGGGGAACGGTTAGTGCATTCAGCTTCTAAAAAGCGACTAAATCGCCAATCGCCGCTGCTAAAGTAGCATGTGTGCGGCGACTCTAACCCGTCGTGACTTCAGGCCAAAAAGAACCCCGGACTAAAAAGAACGGTGTCGTGACGATGAAGCTTTATCTAAAGCTACTAGCAACAGTGGCTGTTCATAATTACGGTGCGGCGAAGGCGGTTAGCGTACCGCCGGAGGGCAAACATAATGGCAGTTCTGTTTGTTTTAAATTCAACATAATCATCAGGCCCTGTTGTTGGGGGTAATTTATAACCACGGACGTTTATTTTGTGTTGTTCGAACGAACGAATGCAACATATTAATAAATTTCACTTCACCGGTTACGACCGTCGTATATCGTGTATTTTTTTCGTGAATCTTTCTGTTCTGTCGTTAAATTTTATTGCGATATGCAATTAAGTGTTAATACTTTTGAAAATGGTAGTATGTCAAATTTTATGAGACCATTATGGTGTATTATAGACCTTTTATGATTTCAATTTATGTGATCCCTAGTTTTTGCGTTCATTGATGTTATAACTTTAAGGAAGATTTTAATATCTGTAATAACCTAAAACTTCATCTACCATTTTAAATTACGTAAAAAGCTTATTTATATAAGGCTATGTAAAACCATGAATAATAATTATACATTGAATCAAATAGCTTTAGGAGATGATAAAGAAGTATTAACAGATACTTATTTATCATCTTGTAAAGCTTAATAATCTTTTATAGCTATAATTGGATTCTATTAACTATTATAACTATTAGATAGTATTTCTGTCTTAGAAGAATCTAAAGTTATGAAGCCATTTGAAACATTGTAGTAATATCGTATGAAGACAATTTGAATTGCGTCGGTCGGACAAAGGGCCTCGTATTATAATGTGGGTAATCTATCTCGGTAGCCCGGCGCGGCTCGCAGCTCCGATGGCTCACGACTTGTTCTGTATTGATAAACGCGTTCCGTCAGAGCCTTGTTATGTTCCGATACTTTTTGTGGCTAACAAGCGTATTCTAATTTGTTTTATGACGTAAAAACGACCACGAAGGATGTGAGACATGATACGGGTATCTGAGATTTTGTTTTTTTGTTTTCGAATGTATTATCGATAATAAGAGTTGTATAGAAACATATTTATTGTTAATGGGCCACATGCAAAGTTTTTGGATGAAACATTAGTCTTTCGAAAAAAGCTTCTAAAATATTGCATTGGAATTTAAGAAGTTTTAATATTTCGTGACTACTATGAATTACAAAATTTGTTTGTTACTATTTCAAAAAACAAAAAACTACCAAACGGAAAATAAGAAAATGCTGATATTTGATACATATACATACATATATATATTAAGTACAACCTGTATAATAAATTATGGTGAAAAAAATAAAGATATCCTTAAGATTGAGTTAAACATGACAGAAACTGCTGTAGTTATTCATTAGCCAGGTAATAGAAACTAACACTGTCTACACGGTGAAACTGAATGAAGAACTGAACCCAGCGCTAGATTAAGCTTTGGCGGGGCCCGGTTTGGTTGGAGCCCTTGAAGTTGAAAAGAGGGCCCTTATTGGGTACAAAATTATGAGCTTGAGTCTTAAAGGGGCTCGGGCTGCAGCCCCTCTATGCCTCCATCTGGATTCGGCGCTGGTTGCACGTAATTCAAAATCAAAATATTTTTATTCAAAATAGAATTTAAAAAATTGCTTTTTGAACGTCAAAAAAAAATTTCATCTACCACCGTATTACATCTTTATCAGCTACTAGTGACTCCATGATCAGTTTTTTTATTCTTACTTGGAAATTCTTTAAGCGTCTATATTTTTTACTTACCTAAAGTATAGTTATGAATATTAAAACAAACATTTTCTCACAAGCGGGAATTGGGTGCCTCCATTTTGTCCGGGTCACGTAGAGCGTTTTACAAAATATTTTGATTGGAGCCGTGTACGTGTCTTGTACATCTGCTAAAGTTGTTTGGTATTCAACGGATAGGTGAGCCGTGAGGCGCACTTGGGAGAATTTAAATTGTAGACACACGTTATAAATCAACATAACAGTCTCAGAATAAAAGGCAAGTTTTAAATTAAGTATTATTAAAAAACAAAAACTCAGTGTCAAATAGTTTTGAAACTAGGTACCTATGTCCTAATATTTTCTACCTCCTTGCGCGGATTCTCCAATGCAATCGTGATCATCAATCATAGAAGGATCCTTTAGATGATGTTCTTCCATTAATAGCCTTGGAGCTGTCCATATACGGATCTGGTCTGACTTGCGCTGACGCCTTGATACATCAGATTCCTAGCCGGTTTAGTGCAGCAACCGATAGGTCAAATATTGTTAATTTAATTCATGATCAATAAATATCTATTAAATGATCACATTCTTCAGTCGTAAACAGTACTAGGAAACCTGATATCACTGCTTACAAGAATTAAAAAACATATTTCTCGTTTAAAGATTTCAATCGTATCTGATCCTAGAAGCTCTGCCACCTAATACGACAGAAATTATACCTGATATAATTAAAAATAAAGAGCAATATGGACAAGATTAGGTTTATCTCGTTCTAGCTTTCACTGACGCTTACACTGGACAGTATTTTGACAGCCTCCCACGATAAACACAGCGCTAACGCGTGCTGGCCGCCATCTTGGCTTATCTCGACCCATCGGTCGGCTGTGTTAATAAATGTCTTGTATTGGATACTTTTTTTTATCTGTCGTATGTTTATTTAGACGTGGGTTATTAATAATGGGTGGGTGAGATCAAAATTCGAGATCTGTGGTGTTTGTTTTTTAGTTATGGATGGTTTTTGGTTACGGCCTGTTATTTTTGTTTATACGAGATACAATCGGTGACGGTAGTTGAATAAATTGGAATTTCGATTGAAATTTATGTTGTATTCATGTTCGGTGATAAAAATCTGTCTTTTAATTGATTATTGCCTTCTTGGTTACGTAATGTTCAAACTGCCATTATAGTGAGGCTACTTAAAATTATCAAAGCTGAACGGATGATATAGACAATATAAACTATGTATACATATGTCTTGCCTATCTATATACCTCTAATAGCCTTTCTGGACTTTCACAAATTCCTTCATTGCTTGAGAACTATAACGAGAAGCACGAATCAAATATCAATGTATGCGAAGCGACGATGCGAAGTATGTATTATACTCAAAATAAGGCTGCATTCTGCAATACAGCAATCACTAGCCCCTGCTAAATAATTAGCACACAATTGAGTACAATTTGTACTCACTACTTTCTTCGTTACAAAATCATTTCACACAGAACTCAACATTGTATGTCCAAGTGCAATAAAATCGAAGTACAATATAAATTTTCAATATAAAACGGGGTTTTTCAACTCGCAAAAAGGCCGTTCGAAATATTTTACGCGTCAATAACGTTGGAATTATAGGTGTAACCGGAGAGCCGCTTTTTTCCGACCATTGTTTACTTTACGACGTTAAAATTTTATATTCGTAACTGGTTGTAAATTATTTCGCTGAGCGGCTGCCAACTCGATAATTCTCGGCTTGTTTCGGCCGCCCTTATTTATGGAACAAGTCCTTAGGCGGTTGCGTTTCAGCTGGGCCAAAACAAATACTTTACTGCTGACTCAAAACGCTTCGTTAGTCATAACACAATAATATTGCATAATGCACAAGTCCAATCAACATTAACTTTCGTTTGTGGACAAAGATTTAATGAGTGCTAACATTTCAATCTGAAGGATTATCAAACGAAGAACTTTACTTGTCGACGGTGGATAAACCATATAACTCTTCCACTTGGTATATAAAGTACATCTATTTTCCCTGACCGTGCAAGTCATCGCTATAGTAAAATGTAACAGTTCCCAACATCCAACGGATGCTCCAATACAATACTTTTAAATATTTTTTTCTTGTAGCATAAAGTGACAAATGAGGACATTTTCATGACTATCGACGTCCATAGACGTCGGCATACAGGTTTTATGCGTACGTACAGCAAGGCATGCTTACCCCCTCCATCGGCCCGATTATTTATTGATAACGCTCTGATAGCTAACTGTTGAGTGCTACATCTCTCGGGTCCCAGCAATTGTGAGAAGGCTCGAACCCCTTTTTCAGAAGCTTAGATGGCAAGCGGGTAGTTGGAGTATTTTGGCACAGATCCAAATAATTGTTATGCGCTACTTCCCCCAAATGGGCTACTGGGCGTATAGTGATGGTGGATGGAGCGGCGCGGTATGATGCGAGCAGGTTGAGCCGGTCGAATTCAGATGGAATTTAGATACATAATCCTTTACTCTTCCTCCTAAGGCCGCTGAGAGCTCCGAGAGGTTTTAGTGGAGTTGGGTTCAATCGCCACACTGGTCGATAATCCACCCAGGGTGTGCCGATGCGGCGTAACTGGTTTTCTCACGTTGAAAAAATATATATTGACCTCCAATTAGTCCATAACTCCAAAATAATGCACATTACACTCCTCTGCGTATCATAAACAAAAAAGCTGTCGATGCAGAAGCTATGGCCAAAACATCTCGTAGATAATGATTTCCGTCGCACAAAAGGCGCGTCAGGCTCTCAAGTGTTGTTGGAGCTGAGTCTAGCTGCGTTATGAAATTTGCCGGGTGTTGCGAGTGCTCCACGCAGGTGGTAAGTTAAACACCGTGCAGGGCGGCGAGGGCCCTTCACACGAGTCCTCTCGTCAAGCGCGATACAGCCTTGTATTTGGGGTGTGCACGAATTTTGCATACGTTTTGTCGTGTCATTGTAGTTTGCTCCTTAAGTAGTGGCCCATGAAGGTGGGAGGAGAAAGGACGGCAGCGCATCTGTGTAAACTCTGCGGATGTCTATGGGCGACGGTAATCATGAAAATTGCTCTGCTTTTTCGCTTGCCCCTTATGGTATTAAAAATCAAATAAGTAACAATCGCATTAAAATCCATTGCGTAGTTAAAACCACACACATACCTAACCACAGGGGCATATAATATTATAGTTATTAAAAAACAATGTAATTGTATGATCATGAAAATGTCTCCAATTGCTCGTTTGCCCCCTAATACCCTAAAAAAATACAATAATTTATGGTAACCTACCTAGGTTCCAAATTGTTAGGGCAAATATAGAGGAAATATCTCATAAAGTAAACTAATTTATCCGTGCAATGCAAATCTCCCGTTTCAGTCCCGTTGTCCGCGTGTAATCAAACGTGTCCGTTGTCACAGCTCCTGTTTAATCTGTGATCCGACGAAGGCCAATATTTGTCCAACGTTATTTGTCAAGCGTGTTCGTTACTGCGCCGAGCACACTGTTTGGCTTTCGGTGTTTCCAGATATTTTCTGGAATTCGCTTCTTTGTTACCTGTTTTAAGGCTGTCACACACTAAGCGGATACGATGAGATTTTATCTGCGTATAAAACCATCCTACAATATATGTCTGTGCCTACATATAATAGACGGTAAAATATAAGTTATTTGCGTAGTGTGGTGCTCTTTGAGTTTAGTATAGAGAGCGATATTGACAGATATGCTCAGATACAGATATCTTACCGCATCTGCGTAGTGTGTGACAGCCTTTACGAATTCTAGAACGTTCGCTGAACAAACTTAAATGCTTCTAGAAACTTCCGGATCGTGTTGTTTTCCTATTAGGAGTTCTCGCTTTACTTGGAAGTTGGAACATTACTAAGCTAATACTAATACTGAGTTCCACAGGCACGAGCTACTAAAGTAAAACAACTAAGTATTACTTTACGTACTTTACTTACTGAACCTCGTAAGCACTTATTGGTATTATTTCGTGCAATGCTAAGAACAATATCGCAAAGGTACATTTTTTATAACGTTATGGAAATTGTTAGTGAGTTCACTTTTTAAGAGGCAGGTTATGTACAAAAAAATGAGGAATCACATTCTGTGAAACTGTAATACTGAGAGTAACGTTTTATGGCATAACGTCTCTTGCGCATCTTTCAATTTAAAGTAAAGTTCGTTCTAAAGGAGTAAACGATTATATTATAGAGAAATAGACTATTAGATCAGGTAATCATTTCTTACTACCGACTTCATCTAAATTACCACAGGAATTGCCTACCAATAGCCATCTTTGACCGCAAGAACGTGACAGAACAGTTCCTTCACGCGACACGCCATTATCATAATAGAGGTATTTATTTCCTTGATGCTGGCTGCAGCTCATCTCTTATATCTAGCGCGATTATTTAGATTCGACAAAGAGAGAAAATTTGAATAATTGTAATAAAACTATTTTATCTGATTTTATCGCGCTTTATTCACGTACCCTAAACCGCAACAAAATCCGTTAATCCGTCGGTGGACTACTACTACATTGGCTATGTACTACTACATGGGCGTAAACATTAAAATACATTAAAGTTTGAGTGAAATAAAAAAGTACATCGCATAGACCTTTCAAGCACTCACATTTAAATTATTAAAAGCTCTCTGCTACTCTAAATTCAGTTTTGCCTCTTTGAAAGCCTTCAATTTAATAACGTTATCATTTTTGATACACATATGCGAACAGTAGCGCCGTACAAATAGTAAGTATCAGAGATAAGCGACGTAGTCAATCTTATGTTGTACGACATTCCCCGCGATAAGGAACCGATTAGGACACGGCTACCGTGTGATAACCTTCGATATTCTAAATCCCACTGATAAAGGGATGTGTTACGTTGCACGTGGATAGAAATAATCATTTGTTCGCGTCGATGTTAAATAAAATATAGATATCTAAATGAATTACGAAGATACGATTTGTTTTTACTTTACATTTATTATTGCTCCATTAATTTTATTATATACGCGTAAATGTACATTTTATCGCATTTCTGCGCATTTCCAGACTGGAGAAATTTCATTCTACAAGTAAGTGGAGAGACACGAATCTGTCAAAGGAATAATTATAAATGTGTCTAGTAAGAACATGGACTAAAGACTCTCTAATTAGTTTTACCAGGAAAATAACCCCAGGAAGTCCATGTCGACTAAGTTACGCAGTTTTATATGTTAGTTACATATAAAACTGGACCCGCGAAGATCGATATTCGATCTAAGTGAAGCTTTTTTGTAATTAAAAACTAAATATCATATGACATGTTATGACATTGTAACCAAGGTAAACAATTTATGTAGAATTTTCAACACTTGCAAAAGACACATAGAAACTTCATCAATAATTACGTGTATAATATGTCAAATGCATGGTAATGTGTGTAAAATTATATTTATTAAATTAAACTACCTTATTAATATTATTATTAAAATATATAGCGCTTTGCACTTCTCTTACACATAAACTATAAGTGTGCCAAATTTCATGCTCCTCCGCCCGCGCAATTTTCGTAAAAATGTTCCTAAAATTTTTGCTTCACGTATTAATATATAGATGATACTGAACCCTTGACAGTTTGCGCCCCCTAGACAGGACAAAACTAGAGTTACAACTATCAAACTACTTGAAGAACACTAGACAAAAGTGGAAGTCAACATTGTGTATCTAGTTTATATTATGCAACATCGCGGTAAAAGTTAGAAATGCATGTCGAGGGTCGGGAAGTTTAATCCAGTGTTATTCGGAAACAAGTCACGGAATATTTTTTATTTGTGAACAACAACTTGAGGCGCAGTTGAAAAATGAGCGAGCTTTTTGTGTCTCGAGTTTCGGCGAAATTTCACCCAAGTGGTTAGTAAATTAATATTTTTGTTTGGCAACTTTACGTAAATGTTGTTGGTGACGTTTGTGGCGAAATAAAGCTCGGTGGAATTGAAATTTATTGCTCGACGAGTTCAGACCGAATTTTAATAAGTTCTATGTTTGAATGATGAAAAGAATCTGTTGGGGATGAATCAAACAGGTGCCTTCTTTTTGGTGCCGTGGGGAAGTACTTAAGCATCTCCTGACTTTGGGTTTCTCATCCAGTCATAAAGTAAGTTCAATTCTCAATCGTACACGTTAGTATATTATACTATCTTACTGCGGGTAAAAACTACTGAACGAATGTGGATGTTTGGTAAATTTGGAATAACACAAACATCATGTATTCCGAAAATAATACTGGTTCCGTTGGTACAGACTTCGAAAATTAAACCGTGGGATACTGGCTAGTAATTTATTTTCTGAAAACTCAGATACTCGATACCACTAATTAAATTTGACTCGATTAATTCCGCATCGATTAACATCGGCGATTCAGTTGACACCTCTCGGACAAGAACATGAGCCTGTCTAAATTAATATCTTTAGTACGTGTTATGAAATCCGTTAATAATCCAATATAAACTTTACACGCACGTATTAAGTTTCACATTGGCTTCTGCTAATATGTTTTATAGCATCAGAGTGTGTTATAAACATTGGTGCTAATGTAGTTTGTTGTGATAGGGCCGCTCTATATGCGCGAGTGTTCTGTTCATGCTCGCATATGCGACAGGTGGAAGTACGTAAGCGATGTGTAAATCCGTCGTGGAGTGTGCAGCGTCGTAAGCCGGCCCTGTTTATTTTATTACAAACAATTTGTTTCGTTAGTGCTGATAAATAACTGTGCGTAACAAACATTAGTCACTTTGGTAGGGCTGTATCTGCGCTGCTCTTAGCACAATGTAGTGGAAATTTTGTATCCGGCCTATTTCTGTAACTAGGGATTTACGTAGAACTGGTTTGTAAATGTTTGAACGGTTTGTTTTCGACATTCTTTAGTCAAATGCGATGGCGATGTCGATGCTGCATGGGGTTCGTCTTCCCTAGTAGGTAAACGGGTAGCTGCCGGTCTTAGATGGAAGTATCTTGTCAATAGCAAGTGATACATATTTGCATTAGCCTATGGCTATGTTCAGCAATCATGATCGGTAAAACGCAAGCCTTTATCGATGATCGCCAAGGCAGCCGATTAAGACCAACAAAGTTTATGCTGAAAGTGATTAGCTCAATAGTCAATAATATTCTTATTTCATTCAAAGTAAGTAGCAAAATTATTTTTTGTCCTGGCAAAATGTGCCTT
Organism: Calycopis cecrops; assembly: GCA_001625245.1. NCBI lineage: Eukaryota > Metazoa > Arthropoda > Insecta > Lepidoptera > Lycaenidae > Calycopis > Calycopis cecrops. The sequence continues at coordinate 756,576 of LUGF01010802.1, forward strand.
GCGAATTATTATATAAGTTATGCATAATGTAATAGGAG
>LUGF01010802.1:766259-777674 GCA_001625245.1 Calycopis cecrops
GCGGTAAAAAATGGCGTTTGGCGGTAAAAAACTACTGAAAGAGCGTAGTATATGATAGTAGGTATAGTCGTCCCAGGCTCATCTCTAGTTATAAAACCATTTGAACAGATTCTATCGCCAAGTAATGAACAAAATATAGGAATTATAAACTATTGTTAAAATAAAAATAAACTATTGTTAAAATTGATCGATACAGAATTCGTTGAAATGGTTTTACAGTTATTACTGTTGCGCAAATTTGCGAAAGCAACTAAAAGACCCATGGGAGTTTCTTCTATATTATGCTTACTGTAATCCTTTCCGTTTAGTTTCAAAAGTCCTTTATTTCCGGATATCTTCTTCCTGTTTAGAATACTTATTTCAGGTTGCAAACGCGCCATTTTTGGTAGTCTTACTAGTAAGCTAATACAAACAATAAGGTAGAAACGGGACATTTAGACCTAATATCGTTACACACATTTCAATTCCAACAAATTACAATCTTTTCATCCTCTACCAGTAGGTATCATTTTTTTTTGTTTGACATTGAATCGGTTGACTATGTCAACAGAGTTATCTCAAGATAAAAGTCAGGAAAGGTTTTATAAAACTCCCTTAAGGGGTTTAACAAATAATTTAAGCTGTCGTGACCTGTATCCTGTCCGAGGATTACCGACGTCAGCCGTAGACGTGTTTATTCTTAAGCCGCCCTAATCTAGACACGACACGTTCTAACAGATTAGGGTACCTTGTCCTTTTTATACGTCAGTTCATTTCGTAGGCGTATCTTTTTTTAGCGGCGATGTGGCAGATTTTATACAAAACGATATAGGTAATATGACATAGAGCAATGTCACTCAAAGTATTATTTTGTACTGCTTAAAATCTGTATTAAAATGTGTATTGTGGTGAGAAAATAAATAAATTATTATTAAAAAAAACATTATATACAATATTCAATTTAAATTTACCTGCAACCAACGCTGTGGTTGTTGTGGTGAGGTGTAGTTTATATATGACCTTCTTCTTCTTAGTCGTTATATTCGTTGCGGAAGGTCGTGTATATGTAACCTACTTGATATTATCGACTATCATCATCATCATCATCCTCCTCCCCTATAGAGCGCCATAGTCACAGTCACGAGCTAAATTAAGCGTAAAAAATACTCTCGATTGACAATCGCATAGGCTTCATGCATCTAAGATTAAAAAACGCTAAAAAAGAGTTACAACATGATGAGCCGTATAGGATGCGGTTCTTAGAAAGCTGATCTAACTGTTGAATACCATCTCAGGATGAATCACAGATACGATCTCTGATTAAGGAAAAGAGATCCAAAATTTTTCGTAATAAAATTTGATAGCTATGTTAATTTAAGTGTCAACGTTCTCTTAAATACGTCGCAGAGACGGACGGGCGACAGCTAATTGGTTTTATTACGGAGGAAGACACCGGATACATACACACATACATTTACATACCGAACTGAGATTTGATTGAATTAATGTCACTAAATAAATCAAACGGACTATTATACGCTTCGAAGAAATCGCTTATAAACTTTATAGTAGGTAGGTAATCGTTATGGGATTAGTGATTGCTCATTGGAGAAATGTGTTCCGGATTCGATTCTGACTTTGAAATTATGAACAATTCTAGTACAGATTTTATTTTATTTTAATTGTATAAGGCAGGGAAACGTGCAGTCGAAGCAACCGATGGGCGGAGTCCCAACGCCCATAGACATCCGCATAGAGATTATGCAGATGCGGATCCTTCCTCCTACCCATCTATTGACCAATTTTGATGACGTCATTTGCTAAGGTCACTTGTCCTGTAAGGGCACGAAAGTAACAAGTAACAGTGCCTTTAGTATTTAATCTCGAGTGTCATATATCGAATGACGCTTAAGACCTTTGGTCCCGATAAAGCTTTCCTTGTGATAGCCTTAAAGTCACTTGCAGGACTTCCTGCGGCGCGATAGTCGACCTGGTTTGATGCACTGTCTTGGCCTCTGGAACCTAATTTCATTGAATGAATAAAGACGAAATAAAAAAAGGAATAAAGATGAAATATTTTTTTTCGAATATGTGCGTAATCGAGCAGTCGGAGCCATTTTGACTAGTGTCGCCCATAGACATCCACAAACTTATACAGATGCGTTTCCCTACTTCCTTCACTATTTCACCGGTTACTACATATCATGCCAGCCCAATTAGATTACATGCACATGTAGCGTGGCACTATCTCTTATTTAATTAATTAGTTAATAGTCTCATGTTGGATCATATCACCGCAACCAACGTTACCGCATCCAAATACCGCATGACAGCGGCTTATGGCTTATAAAAATGCGCATAAAGATCAAACACGCCGCATATTATAGATTCTCCACACATAATTGCATATTAAATCGAATTCAAAGTTATTTAAATAGAAACATATATTAAAATTAATGGAGTATAAAATAAATTCGTATTGGGGTCAATAAAATCGTGAACAAACAAACATTTTTTACACCACCAACTGGCGACATGTGGCATACGTATAGACGAACAAGCTACAGAGTAACGTAAGACGAGCAGACGGTCAGATTCTTGTATATCAGTGAGCAATTAAATTTTTCAGAATGCAGGCGATCGAGCAAAAAATTAAAAAAATTGCTCAATTGCCTGCATAATTATCAACCGTCCTTTTTTAACATGATCGCTTAATGAACGCTACATGAAATTTAACCTCTACAGTGGCAATGGTTAATTGAATTTATGTTTTATACATACTCAAACATAGAACAGCTCTTATATGCCGCACGACTCTCCTGTGACTGTAAGTTGGTTTCGGTATCAGAAATAAGTCCCAGGACCTGGCTGCTGGGGGTTTTCGCAAGTTTAAGTGTAGTAGGGTTCTCCAATAGGGAGTTCAGAGACTCCGTTGACACCCCACCTACGGCGTGTCGATCCTGCGTGAATGATTTCCTCTCGGACAAAAGAAAAAGTTACATGGGGTTCTCTCAGATGGAACTACTGCTGAAGCTTCTACTTTAAACTGGCCGGTCTTATCCTAATAAGTCGGCATTCTCCTAAATACATATTACACTTATCTTAATCCTTCGACTTGCCATACGAAGTCGGCCCAACAGCTAGTGCAGGTTAAACTAACTACAGTGATTCACGGTGCGAGTGCGCGGCGTCTGGCGAGCTGTCGCTAGACGTTAGCATAACATAAACTGTGCGTGTTTAATTAATATAACAATGGCCGGCTGTTGCCGTGATCTCATCGGTGCTGAATGTAGCATCGATAACGGGGACGGCGCCGGGGGGCACCACTATGTATCACTGCCTAGTAGTATGCTCGGTAAGAAGCTTTAGGAAGCACAGGTCTGGGTACATTTTAAAACCCTCTAGAGATAGACAGCAGGAAGGCTGCAAGGGAAGCAAGGTTCTCGAGTGGCGACCCCGCACCGGAACACGAGGCATTGGACTGCCTCCAACCCGGTGGAATGACGATGAAGTGGATGATGATGAAGGCGAAATAGGTTCTGGACTCTGGAGTTATTATTAAGGGTGACGGCATTCATCAACCGAACCTGAGATTGTGCTATATTAACGGCCAAGTCTTATAGAGAAGTGAAGACGCTGCACAGAAAATAACCTAGCTTTTAGTTAATGATGAGATCTACCTGTGAAATGCTTTCTACAATCAGTTTACTATTCACAAATCGCGTTATGAAAATCCGCAGGTTCTTGTGAGCGATTCCTAGCGAGGCATAATTTGATGATAACGCAGTCTTTCAAAAACAGGCAGGCACAAGGAGTTTATGAAAATCTTCCAGACATGATTAAGGGAAGTTTATCCTTTCCACTGCAGTCCTAGTTTACATTTATTTGCTCTGCCAAGCAATTCTCATGCAAATGGGACATCTCATTTGAATGTAAATTACACAAATACGTTTTACAGAACTCGCTCTGTATTAAAATAAATCTGTTGAGATGTTTTTTAAATTCAATTTATTTATACTAATGTAATCTTATGACAAATTTATTATGATTAGATAACGGCCCGCTAGTGACGAGCGCGGGGGGCCGCGACGGTACGAACACGTGTAGTATGATGAATGAATACCAGGTACCATTAATGTCCGGTATCGGATCGGTAATAGCTCTTATGGACTAGTTAGATTAACTATATACCTGTAAGTCATGTGCTTAAGAAGTATTGAATTGTATTAGCACTTCAGAGAATTCAAAGGAACAGCGAAAGAGAATTCACTATAATATACGTACCTATACGTAAGTATCTTGGCTCGTTGAGGTCTATTAGACACCAGACTATTAAAATCCGACGCAGTACAATACATATTATTTATCATTGTTATATTTTACGAAATATGTTAGAATCAGACAGCTCCTTTTTTGGACTCCTACAGACAAAAATGGCAGTTGATGCTGCTAACGACGTTGTGAATAATTGGTGATGTCTGTTCGTTATTGAATCGATCATGCAAATACATATATTGCTTTATGTAAACTCTGCTCGCTTGGTATGCAAATACCAGTATATCGATACCGAGTCAGACGGTTGTTAGTGCGCATCACTAACCAAATATTATGTGCATTTATTTACAATGTATGCCCAAACCGCTTGAGGAGTCCCAACTGTCACAATAACATATTACCATGTTATTATTGATGGTGCCTTGTGCATGGAAATGCAAACAGTTTATGGTATCTTTTATCTACTACTACTATCAAATAGTATGTAAAGATCTATTATTATGCAAATAAATAAAATATACGTTTTGGAATGTATGTAAGGGATTTATCATTTATGATATTTATGCATAATCTTCAAATCAATGCTTTTATTTATTTTAAATAAAAAAAAGTAAAAAAATAGAATTTACTGAGATTATGATTTTTTTTTATTTTACCTTACAATAATCTCAAAAGTCAAATTCCTTAATTTAACTTTTATATTGTCATATAGTATTAAGTCTATTGTAAATCCTTAAATATCTGATTTCTAACGTACGTTTTTATGTTAGAACTTATAAAAACTATTAAGAATCTTTTACTGCCAAAGATATTTCACGGACATTGTGACACGACATTTAGGATAGCCGTGTCCACCTCACGCCCCACTTCGAGGGTACTCGCCCAAACACGGCAGATGGAATAAATTACGCGCAACAGTTATTCGGTAACATCACACGGTCGTGTTGGTAATGCTAATTGTAGGCGCCTTTGTAGTTGGGCAAATGTTTGAGAGCACTGTGATAATGTTTAATTAGTCTATCGCACATGCCGCGATTGCTTTTAGGCAACCGCCTGTTAAGTTATGATTAAATAACTTCTTGATAAGCTTACTTGTGTTTGTTTGTATTTTAGACGGTAGTTCTCTTTGTGAACGGGTGCCGCAAAGGCGAAATGGTACAACTCTTTAAGAGTTGTATTACATTATTGTTTACATTTGACCCCAGTTAAATACGTGGGTATTATGGTTACTTTTTTTTATAGCCCTATTCGGTAGTACAAAGGCCAACTACAGTAATTGGATTAAATAAGCGTGCTTATTTTTTTATATTTCGTAACGTAACATTTTTGTAGCTTAGTTCTTTTTTGTACCTCCTTTTTTGCTGTTTTACCAGAGTAATAACCAATAAGTACATAATTGATCTTTTTGTTAAGTTTTTGATTCATTAGAAAGCGAAAGCCATTGAGTATTAATATTTATGTTTGTTTCCATAAATATTATATCTTTATTTGGCCTCAACTTGCCTAACCAGAACCTCGTTCAATAGACGCCTAGACGGGAAATGTTTATGCAACTAGATACTACTACTCGCATTCTACTAGGACAGGCTGCACAGAGATCCTCTGATTAATAGTACCCACCTAGTTGATTGACCAAAACTTCGTACCTATTGCATGCTCCTTATCTGATAAAAAGCTGGATCTGACACACAGACGTATCAGAGGAGTTTTATCGAATGTAACATGATTCTGAAATGAAAAGCACGCAAGAGACGTGAGGCACGTAAGAGTTTCTTGTTTACATCTGCATTTTATTAATGCTGAGTGCCTTAAAGCATTTCTTAAGGAGTTTATTCCAATTATCATCATCATCATCATCGTTGGCTAGCGGACGTCTACCGGAGATCACAAGCCACTTGCATACACTGGCTCCTATAATAATGAAACTTATCTAAATCGCTTATACACGTCGCATGAAGTAACACGACCCCACGAGTTTCAAGAACTGCTCGCCTCGCATGCATCGTGCATGCATGAATGTATAAACATGGCGGGCTTCAGGTTTTGGTGAGCACTTTAAAGGAGTCCTGCGTCGTGACCGAGGGTCGTGGGCATTTGAAGGCTTGACATGAGGATGCCTTAGATATTTTATGATAGATGCAGCTAAATCTAATATATAAAATTCTCGTGTCACAGTTTTCGTTGCCATACTCCTCCGAAACGGCTTGACCGATTCTCATGAAATTTTGTGAGCATATTGAGTAGGTCTGAGAATCGGCCAACATCTATTTTTCATCCCGATATTCCCACGGGATCGAAAGTTAGGCGGGTGAAACCGCGCGTTGTATAAATTTTATTAGATTTAGATTTAGACTATACCGGCGTCCTACCTAGGAAACCCTGAAACGCTCCAGGTAGCATGCGCCAATGGCAAAAAACTGCTGGCCTTCCTGAAGGAGCTGAACTGGGAACGTGTGAAGAAAGACGAAAAGGCCCACCCATACACAAAACAGGCGCAACAGCGTCGAGTTGCGGAAACGGCCCGGGCAACAAGGCATAAAGTGGGGTAATAAGGAGGAAGCAGGGTAACGCATATGTATAACCTCTATGCGGACTCCTAAATGCGTCGGTTGACATGAAAATGCCTCCGACTGCTCGTTTGCCACCTCATACTATTAAAAAAAAAAAGGCGTTGGCGTTCTTTGGGAGAGCCTTATGTTCAGATGTGGACCGATGAATGCTCATAACGAGGATGAAACTTTATTGGCATATAAATGGGAAAGGAGTATGATCCCGTGCATCTTGCCAGTAGGGGACGGATACGGTAGTAAGGGAATGATCATCTTGTAGAGTTCTTAAATTGGTGATCCGATAAGGACATCATTATGGTAATGATGAAAATAATGACAACTTTATTTTTTGTTAACGAATAAAAATCACCTTGTATTACTAAACACATGTTAACAAAAAAAAATCAAAATCACATATATTATTTAGTGTTCCAAATGTGTTTTATGATATAAAATATAATAAAACGATTTGGGTCGATCTGAATTATGTAAATCCGTATGTTAATTATGTCTGTTTGTATGTATTCATTTGCCTTAATTAATTTCATTCAAAGTGGTCGTTTCAACTAACGATGTAGTCCACTAATAGTGGCATCAAATTACGGAAATACCTTATATATGTATTTAAATGAATTCTCTCCGCTGGTTTCGTCTTCGTAAAATAAAGCGTTTCATGTTTTAATTAACATGAAGTTTTGTAGTTTTATTATCGACTTGATATTATAATTATGATTTTGATAAAAGATTAGATATATTTAGAAATATTTTTCACAATTTGGGAGCTAAAATATACTGACTACTAGTAATTAGATGAATTACAATCATATAAGTAAGAAGTAGGGTCTTGGTGCATTGCAGCCAAAACGGACTAGCGCAACCCTCTATCTATCGCGCTCTAAGAGTCAGTGGCCCATTAGGAGGGTAGATGAAGATGAGGAGCGTATCGCACAACTGTGCGGGTAGTTACCAGAAAGCTTTAATTTCTTGTTTGTTCCCCTATGTTATGTAAAATATGCTAAATTTATTAACGACTAGCTTCCGCCCGCGGCTTCGCCCATGTGTATTTCGAACTTCAAAAATGATTCAAAATTTTAACTTATTATGTTATTCTGATATGAAAGCTATATTACTGTAAAGTTTCATGAAAATCCGTTCAGTAGTTTTTGTGTGAAAGGGTAACAAACATCTTTACAAACTTTCGCATTTATAATATTAGTAGGATGAGATGATAAGTGTCTCATGATCTTGAGATAATCTAGATTCTAGTACATCCATGTGATCTGCGTCGGGTGCGGGCGTCCGCCCGGATGATACAGTTACATCTGATACAATGCGCCGTTACGTTGGCACACGCGGGATCATCACCAAGACCTTAACAGACATAATCTTATGGGTTATCAAAAAAAAGACGCCATGGAATGTCCATATTAAGCATTACTTGTACAATTTTGGTATCAGTCATACTTTCGCCGAACATTTCGTAAAATTCCCTTTTTTTTGGCAAATGCTAATAATCCGAATCCCTGAGAAATTTTCAATGCAAATCGTGTTTGTCATATAACGGTTACCGCCAAGTACCTTTTTTACATTATAAATTATTACATAAATCGAAGTATCTAACATTTTTTAAGATATTCTAAGATATAATATTCTAACGGCAATTTTCAATATTCTATCTATCAATGAGTTAGGCTACCTAGGAAAATCCTTAGATACAATAATCCTTATTTACACTCTTTTATTTGACCGAACGCGTAAAAATATATAAATATCTTGTGAAATAAAAATTTGTACATTTAATATTAGTTGTTGAGTTGCAGTTGGTCAGTTTAGTTGGTCAGAGTGGAAAGACTGATTTATACATAGACTAACTTATGAATATTTGTTGCAGTTACCATACACGCTGCACGCGAAGGTGATGACGGACTCGGAGGCCCTCCACACGCCCACATTCAACATCTCCAACGAAGGGTTCGTGCCCACGGAGCCTCAGACCTGGAGGGTGGACCTGCCCTGCACGGGGACAGTCGCCGCCGAAGTCGACGTCACTATATCATTAAACGTCTCCACCGGCTCATCCTCTACAGCGCTGCATTTCCAGCGCAAGAAAATATGCCTTAAAGAATCCCCGCGGCCCGCTGTAAGGGTCGACAACGCGCCTTACTCAGCCACGTCCGCTGACATATTCTACGCGGGCGCTGGATGCGCGGGCGCAGCGCTTTTGATCGCTGCAATCGCTGCAGCGGCCTGTCGAGCCAGAGCGAGGAAGCTACGCAGAGCTAGAAGCGACGAGCAGGACGCTCACGCCTTCCTACCGGACTCTTCCTGTAAATCTGCTGCAAGTTACACGAGCTATCGACGCCCCACGTCGCTGCCGGCGCCGGCGGCGGAGGACAGAGCTAGGGATCTGCAGCAGAGGATCGCAGAGCTGACGATACAGAGGTGTAGAGTGAGGTTGCGCTCCGTGGCCATGGAGGGGACGTTTGGCAGGGTGTATAGAGGCACGTACGCTGATGAGGAAGCGAGAGAGCAAGAGGTGCTTGTGAAGACTGTCGCAGAGCATGCTTCTCAAGTTCAGGTAAGTTTTTCAGTATTCTTACATATCTTAAAATTAGTTACCATTATTTGATTTATCGCAGAACCCTAATTCTAATATTTGGTTACTAATTCTAAACTGAAAACAAATGTAAAGCAAGAAGCCGATGTCTTACAAATTTAAACTTCTTTAATGCGTTTATTATTTCCTTATGCTATTCTTCAAAGGCTCTAAGGCAAAATTTTAATTATCAAATTAATAAACCTAGAATTTAACTACGACACTTTACCACATTATGTTCCCACCTACAGAAGCAAGTACTTACTTCTAATATTTAGACATATTTCTGACATAAAATCATATTTCTCTCAGGTATCCCTGCTTCTCCAAGAAGGCTGCATGCTGTACGGACTCCACCACGAACGAGTGCTATCCGTTTTGGGCGTCAGCATAGAGGACCAGACCGCGCCCTTCCTACTCTACCCCTGGAACGCGGGGTGGAAGAACCTGAAGCAGTTCCTGCTGCTGTGCCGGGGGGTAGCTGTAGGGGGGAGCACGGGCCCCCCTCCTCCCCCCCTGACCACCCAGCACGTAGTCCGCATGGCGCTGCATGCACTGGACGGCCTCTCGTATCTGCACTCGCAGCACGTCCTACACAAGGATATTGCCGCGAGGAATTGCATGTAAGCAGACGTTTTTAATATTTATGCTGAGAGCAGGTGGTTCATAGGAATGTGAGCTAGTCGTCTGTGTATGAATGTTATAGGAGACATCTTGAGAAGATGGTTGTCTGGAGGATAGCGCTTTAAAGCGATAAGGCCCCCTGTACATTTATGTTATAACCAGTTAATATTTTTATCGTGTAGATTGCCTAATCTTGGTTAATTTACAAGTAAAAAGTTATAAGCGATAGTGACATTTATGTAATACATATTATAATTATTATTTTCATTATCTTATCTTTATCTTTTCTTTCTCGGTTATACAGGTGTAGAGATAGAGTTGCATTACCCAACACTATTCTGGTTGTGTCGCTTGTGCTGCCCTGATTCGTCGCCAATGCAACACATATTTAGATGAAAATTTATTAGTTTGTTATAAAGGCAATCAAGTAGAGCTTCCATGGTTAGGTCGATACATGACACCGTCCCTTGTGGTTACTGCGGACAAGATATTTCGTATCAAAAGACGTGTAAAGTTTTCTTAGTATATAACAGTATTACAACACTTATGTTATAGCTTTCTAGATATATAGATTTGATAGATTACTAGCGCAAATCTATAAAAGTTTTAAAGAGTGTTCAGATCAAACATAACTTTTTATGTTTGATCTACAATATAATATATAATACTTCTTTAAAGGATTTTGTGTGATTAATAAGTCCAACGTATAAGATGCTTTATAAGATTCGCGTAATCTTAAGAGATCAATATATAATGTAGAACTCTCTAACACAAACGGTTTTTTGCTGATGCCTGTAAGCTCAATTGTGGCTTCTATTTACTCTTTCAATTACTAGCTTGAATATCTCTCTTCTTGTATAAACAGGGGTCCAACGAAATCCATTTATTTTAACTGACCTGCCAAATAGTAAGCTGAGCGATGTAGATGTTAACGAGCATGACCTACTATTTTATATTTATATTATAGGTATAATTTATTCATAATAAAGTATGTATGTATGTATGTATGTTTAGTTGATGTTTATTAAAAGCTATAAATTGTTTGTGACACAAGGTGCGTATTGTGTCGATGAAGCATTAATTGTTCCGCATTTCCTCGTACCGCGGGCGACACGCTTGATATATATTAATATCGTTTTATGTGTTTTTTATTGCTCTATATTCATGTTTTATGTGTGCGAGTGGACTTTTTATGTGTCGTCATCATCAACTCGTTAACGCTTATTAAGAAATGTGGGTATCAGGACAAAACACACATACAGACGATGTTATAAGAAATTCAGCTGCCTTTAGAGGTAGTTTCCGGTACGCAGCCTCCAAATGCTGGAACAATATACCACCGCCGATGAGAAACCTGCAAAATATTCATACATTTAGAATGCGATTAAAAAT